>JAMPIO010000504.1:0-32307 GCA_024699865.1 Aphelenchoides fujianensis | reverse complement strand
ACATCACCGAATGCCGCCGTCCACCGACCGAAACCAGACGGCAGCCTCTCAAATGGAAAGTGTATGTTGGCATCGTGCAACAAGCAAAAGGAAAGCGGTTGCTGGCCAGAGTGTTAGTGACCGCTGCAGCACTCGGAAATTTCAAGTTTTTGTCGGCTTTTGGCCGTGGATTCGCTGATTGACTATCAGCTGCTTGCTGCGAAGGCGGCGGACGAGTTCGCTACAAATTCGATCTCGCGGCGGCCGGTCGGGGCGTTCGGCGGGACGAGTGACGACGTGCGAACGAACTGCGCGTTTCCATCGCGGAATGTCGAGAATTCGCCGACTAATTCTTTCGTTTCGTTGCAGCTTGAGTGTGCGCATATCACTTCGCTCCCTCCTCCACGCTCCACTCGGATCCTCTCGACTGCTGCGGTTCGCCGATGGACTTCCTCTTCGACGCGATGCGTCGACTGCAGTCCGAAATCCACCTGCTGATGAATTTTTCGCTGTTTTTCTCCATTCTGGGTGCGATCATCCTGGTCTGGTTGGCGTGGTTTTTGACTTACTACCGCGTCGGAGTGAGTTCTTCGCTTCTTTTCTTTATCAATCAGTTCTTTAGGACGTGCTTCTTTTGGCCATTGCCGTGTGTTTTGCGGTTAAGCTTGTTTTGTGCCTTTATTTCGCAACCATCCCCTCCGCCATCTGCTTCCTCGTCATCCCAATCGCTTCTTATTGTTTGCACAAATACACCCCTCTAATCGGTCGTTTTATGTTCATGGCGTCCATCTTTAGCGGCATTGTTTGTGCTTTCAACTACCTTCCGGCTCTTGTTCTCCTTTTTTTCATTGTGATGTCGGTCTTTTCTTTGCTGATTTCGATCCTCCGGGAGGCCGAGAAGGAACACTTAATCGTAAGTGAACAATCATTGCAATCCACTGTTTTTTCTTTCAGGCGAGAGAGGCGGTGCAGGCGGCCGCCCAACGCCCAGCCAACGGACACGTCCCGCCGAACCCCTTCGAAGCGGAGAACGCGGGCCTTCGGCGACGCATCACGAACTTGGAGCGCGAAAATGAAGCCGTTCGGCAAGAAAATGTGGACTTCCGACGGCGAAACGACGTTTGTTCCTCTTATTTTTGCTTCTTCTTTCTATTTGACCGTTTAGGAGTTGACCAATGCGAACGACAACCTCGAAGATGTGGTGCGTGCCCTGGACTACGCGTGCAGACCGTGATCACGGCCCAATCATTCCCTTCCTTCTTTTTTCTTCGGGCCCGCCATTCGCCGGCAAATCGTCCGACGCCCGACCTGCACACGATGTTCGTCCACTTCGACCACCAATTCTTCGACGGCGCCCTCGCGCGCTGCGTCGTCGAGTGGATCAAGCGGATGAAGACGTTTGTTTACCCACTTCTCTCGCATTCGATTGATCGCTCTCGTTCAGGTGTGCCGGCCTCTGCTACTTCCATCCGTCCACCGGCCTGTGCACCATCCGCTGATGAGCGAGCCGCTCCTGAAGCTGCGGCCACGCTCCGACTTCGTCGAGACGTTGCTCGTACGTCCCCTCTTTCTCTCGTCTTTGCATTTGTTTGGGTTGCAGCACGAGATGATCCACGGCTACCGGTTCCTGACGGCGCGCAACACGGACCGCGAGGGCCACGGACCCGAGTTCCAGGCGCACATGCACCGCATCAATCGGATCGCCGGCACGAACATCTCCATCTACCACTCGTTCCACGACGAGGTTCGGCTTTACAAGACGCACTGCAAGTTTCCCTTCCCAGCTTACATTTATTCGTTGAATGTTCAGGGTGGCGCTGCGACGGCTCGTGCCGCACGCGCGCCCCGTACTTCGGTTGGGTGAAGCGGACGATGAATCGCGCGCCCGGCCCGACGGACTTTTGGTTCGATTCGCACCAGCGCGCGTGCGGCGGCACGTTCGTGAAGGTCAAGGAGCCCGAGAAGGTCGAGAAGGCGGCGAAACCGGAGAAGACGGCCACTCCGAAGCCGAAGGGCGTCGTGAAGAAGAAGGAGAAGCCGCCCGTCGGCCCGTCTATCCGCCCGTTCCTCGTGCCCGCGCCGTCCAGCTCGAAGGGCCGCCCGGTGGAGCTGATCGACGTCACGGAGAACGAGCGGCCGTCCACCTCGTTTGCGGGCGTGTTCATCGGCCAGAGTTCGTTCTTCTGCTTCCCCTCATCTATTGATCGTCCACTTGCAGGCCGCCGTCTGTGCGACTGACTGATCTCCGCACATCGGATCCTCCCAACACTCAACGAATCGAATGGATTTCTTCGCTAAACACTGGTGTCTTTCTTTCGTCAAGCAATCAACCGTCTGTCCTTCAATGTACACTCATTTCTCTTTATTCTTCGTCTCGCCAGAGAGCATAAACAGCTGCCGCAATCAACACTCGAAAAGGATCAGATCAAAGTCGGGAGATACGAGCGGTTCTGCTCGGCCGGGCGGTAGTTCACGTGACTCTTGCCTTTCGGGTCCTTCCCGCCGGTGCCCAAGAACGGAAGGTGGGAGGAGGAGGACATTTTCTTCAACGGGGTGGTCGGTTCTTCCGGCGGCCATTGCGGCTGGTAACCGTTGAAGTACTCGTGCTGGAGCAGCTCTGCACACGTGAAACGGAGAGCCGGGTTGGGATCGAAGCATTTCTTAAGCAAACTAGTGGGTGGAAAAGAGGAGAGCAAACAGACCAGCAGAAAATCGATGACGATCGGATCGGAATGAGGGAGTTTCTGCGTCAAGTCCACGCGCTCCTCCGGCTCGGGAATGGAGAGGCCGCGGAAGTAGGGGTTGGACCGAAAGACCTCCACGTGCCGTTGGATGATGTTTCCTGCAACTGCGAGCACGTGACCACTCTTCCTTCGAGCATCCTCTACCCATCGTCTGCTTGTCAAAAACAGCTGGTCCTGGTCGGTGCGGCCGGGCCACAGCGGCTCGCCGGTCTCCATCTCGGCAAACACACAGCCTGCAAGAAAGTTGCTTTTCGATTGTCTGCAAGAGACAATCGACACAAACGAAGGCATAATGAAAGGCATGGCGTGACCGTGGCACTTCCTCCTTCGAATTCAAGCTCCCGCTTTCAATGAGAACAAAAAAAGTGAGTGAACACGCAATCCTCCTCCGGATTACCCACGTGCTCTCCGTCCATCCATCCCTCCTCTAAACCGCAAAGTCCGTATGTCAGAATCAAAACGCGATTTCAGAAGCCCAAAAAACTCATGCTGATGAAGTCGAGCACGCTGATCACGAATCCGGCTCTAGTTTTTCGAAATTCGGATTTATAATTGAGTTATTTCCCGCCGAAGGTACCAAAATCGCAACCGCAGCGGAACGACCGGGCGGAAATGAGAGCGCTCTTTGTATGCAGAATTTGGCGTTGGGACTCCAAAGCGGGTCGCGGCCGGAGGCCGCAATGCCGCTGGTTCACGAGAAGAAGCTGGAAGGAGTTCGTGTCTTCCAGTGAATCTGCGGGTGGTTATTGCGGTCCCCCACACCGTCCGCTCGTTTCCTTCGTTTCCATGGCAGCTCGTGCACTCGGGGCCAACCGTTTTCTTCGGTTTTTGGCCTCCGTCCAGCAAGAACGGGCCGAAACAAACACGTGATCATCGGCGAGAAGCCAACCGGGTTTATTTTCCTTCTTCAGGACCAAAGGCGAAAGGCGACGACGGCGGCGAGGAGGACGATGACGCCGAGGGCCGACCGAACGACCAACTGTCCTCCAAGTCTTCCTCAAAATCTTGGATTAGAGCGAGGATTCGTTGAAGTTAAAGTTGCTGGACATTCTGCACGGTATTGTGTCTTCTTGTGCCCCAACAATCATCGAGTGTCCACTTCTGAAGGACTCCAAAGAAGGAGAAGTTCATTAACGCCCGTTACTGCAATCCATCATTTGTGGGTTCAATCACTCCCCCGCAAATGCGTGCTCGAACCCCAGACATTCGATTCGATCAAAGGTTTATCGTAAAAAGTAGATCAAATGTACAAACGAACGAATGAATAAAGAGAATTGGCACCAACAAAAACGAGTTGCAAGGTTTCTTTGGCTGAAGAGATGGACGGGAAGAATCGAGGAGGAGAGGAAAAAGGTTAATCGAGTGAGACTGTGAGTGAATGGAAGGTAATTAAAGGCATTCAGTTCGGTGGGAGGATCGTTCGAGTGAGAATCTCGTGGGTGAGTGAGCGGATGGCAGTCCTGAGGAGAATCGAGTGTTGGGGAGGGCGGGGGATCAAAGCTCGGGCGGAAGGCGGTCAGCTTTCACGTGTCCGTTCTGCTTCGTGCGTTTGGGCCGCCCGTTCTGGACGGGGAGGGAGCCGTTCAGGGCGTCCGCCTCCTCTTCGTCCTCCAGCGCGAACTCGGCCGCGTGCTCCGCGTGGCCGCGACATTCGGCGACCATCTTGAGCGACGATTTCAGTCGAATCTTCATCTGAAGTTGAGTCAAACATTAACGGGCAGATTGAAGGAGAACTCACGAATTCGTCTTCGATCACGTCTGTCGCGGATTCCCGCGATGAAAGCGGCCGCACCGAGCGGGAAGAGTTGCCACCCAAGAGAACAGTCGACACCGCGAAGGAGGAGCCCCGCGATCGCCCACCGCCGCCGTCCGCCGCCGCCCCGCCGCCATTCGAGCCCGACGGACGCCCCCGATCGGCGGCCGACTTTCTTCCGCTCCCGCCTTCCGCTCCCACCCGTTCTCCCCACTTGTTTTTCCTTCGCGTTCGTGTTCCCCACCGCCCTCACTGACCCTCTTTGTTCCAGCAAAGAGGGGCACAGTCCCCTCCTTTTGTACGAAGCGACTTTCGCCCCTCCAATAAACCTCCGACTTCCATCGATTCGGCCGTCGGCCCCCGAGAGGAATCTTCCTCACCCGATCTCTTTGGACACTCGCCGAGCAGCCCCGTCTGCCCCGCGACAAGTGGTGACCCCAGAAGCGCCAACGACCTTTCGCCCGCCTTCCACCAAGTACCCGCTTGAGTCTTCGGACTTCCAAGCCGAAGCCGACCTTCGACGAACCGAACGGGAGTGTGGAGAACGAGGGAAGAGACCTACGGGTGACCCCAAGGAGTGGATTCCGTGAGACCCCTGCGGGGCCACGTGCCGACCGAGAGCGGTCATTTGAATCGGATCGAACGGAGTTTCGTGGCCTCGAGAAGAGCGCCGACCGGAGGGGAATCACCCCGAAACGAATCCCACGAGCGGACATTCGAGTTGAGTTCAGTTCCGTCCGAACGGAAGTGAATCAACGACTCCCGACAAGCGGGAACGAAGGACAGCGAGTCCAAATTGAGTACTTTCGGCCAATTCGAGCCACTGAGTCGAGTCACTTGTTGTTTTCGGGTGCTTGGGCCAACAGAGCGGCCATTTCGACTTGTTTTCGAGTGCGTGGGGAGGCTTGTAGGCGAAAACACGCCGAACTCAAGTCCGCGACCTTCGGTCTCCGCGTGCAAGCGGCCCGTTCGCAGACGGCCGCCGAGCGAAGCGGGTGACGCAATCCCGCCCGCCGACTCGTAAACAAGCGGCGGCCGTCGGGAAAAACAACGCCGAGCGGACCGACCGGCTTTGTAGTTTGTGCGTGCGTGCGCCCGACCGCCGTGCGGCAAGCGAGCGACCGACGAGCGGGAAAAAGGTGCCCGCCGCCCGTCCGAAGCGCGGCAGAGTGAACGCCGCGAGCTCCGCGTTTGATCGAGGAGCGAGAGCGTTCGTCAAGGATCCGTTCCGAGATGCCGCCGCCGACCACATTCGCGTCGAAGTCGGGCGCCATCCGTCAGTTCTACGGCATGGGCCTCAAGCGATTGCGCGAACACACGGCCACGGCCGACGCCTACCAGGAGGTGCTCGAGGATGACGGGGCGGGGCGCAGCAAACGCGCGAACGCCTCGCGCATCGAATGTCAACTCATCCGAATGAACACGACGCTTCGATCGTTAGAACGAGCAATGCTGAAAGCCAAAGAGAACTGGGCCAAATGGGACACGCTGTGCTTCGGCAACGACGACGAGACCCTGTACAGGGAGACCTGGAAGGCAGAAGAGGGACACAACGTTCCTGAACTTCTCTCCGACGCCGAAGAAGCATTTGACCACGTGAAGGGGCTAATCGGCGTGGCGACCGTCCTGCACTCGCGACTGAGCGACGAGTTGAAGGACGAGACCTTCAATCTGTCGGGCGGAGGAGGAGGAGGATCGGGATTCTCGTCCGTCCCTCCGGCCGCTCCGATGGCTCCCGCTTTCGGGTACCCGTCCATCCCGACGCGTCCGCCCATCCCCACGATTAAACCGCCCCACTTCGGCGGCGACGTGGGCGAGTTCCCGCAGTTCCTGCAGATCTTTGAGGCCGTCATCGATTCGCAGCCGCTCTCGAACGTGCAGAAACTCGCACATCTTCTTTCCTTGCTGAAAGGAGATGCGAAGCGCGCGGTCGATTCGTACCCGTTGCTTGCCGAGAATTACGACGAGGTCAAGCGGGTTTTGATCCACAAGTACGGCCGCAAAGACGTGATCCAATCGCGATTGATCGAGGACCTGATGAGCCTGAAAGATCCGAAGGATCGAGTTGCCGACTTGCGTTCGTTCCTGGAGGCGGTCCAGCGGATTTCGCGCCAACTAGAGAACCAGGGATGCCATTTGGACTCCGCGTTGGCGACGCACGCGATTCAAACGAAACTCCCGCCCAGCATCAACAGCGAGCTCAACAAAATTCGATTGGGACGCGATGAGTGGAATCTGGAATTGCTTTGCAAGTACATGTCCAGCACGCTGGAAGTGCGGGAGGAAACCGAGCGAATGCAGGACATCCAGCTGAGCCGACGGTCCACGCACGTGACGGGAGGCGGAATGAATCACTTCTACCGCAAAGAACCTGAGCGACTCGACCGCCGGCGAGATTCGCGAGATGACGCGAGCCGAGGACGCCGAGCAGACGAGGATGACTATCGCCGGGAGCCGTGGAGAACCATCCGGCGCGTAGACTTCGGATTAGACGACAAGCGGACGTCCTATGCCGTCGACAAGCGTCGCATCAAATGTTTTCGGTGCGGAGAGCACGGCCACCGAGTCGCAATGTGCTGGTCGGCGAAGCCCGCCAACGAGCGGAAACCGAAGCGAATGAGCGCGCAGCAATCGGGAGACGCCAGAGAGCGCTCCACGTCGGCGAACGAAGCGCAGAACGCGGAGCAAGTGGAATACCAGCCCGCTCCGACGCCCACCTTTGAGCCGCGCGCACGTGAATTGCATCCGAAGGGAATCCTGAAGAGCAGCAAAGTGAATGGCGCTCCAGTTGTTTACGAAGTGGACGAGGAGTCGAGTGTCCTCGAACCGGAAATCCCGTCCGAACGGATCGACCGCCTGCCACTCGTCATGGTCGACGTGATCAACGAGAAGTCGAAGAAGTCCATGCGATTGGCCGCACTTCTCGACACGGGCGCCAACGCCAACTTCGTAACCACGAGCGTTCAGAAGCAGCTTGGCCTGCCGAGCAAGCCGGAGCACGGCGTCCAACTGATTGGATTCGGAGGACGGTCAAAGAAGGCCGTGACCACGAGTGTCCGCCTTGGAATCCGCCTACAGAGCGGAGAAGTCATGCCGCTGGAGGCAACGGCGATGCCGCAATTGATGCACCGACTGCCAGTGACCGAAGTGAAAGTGAACGGCTGCAAGACGCTGAGGCTGGAGCCGCAGATGATCATCGGCACGCAGCACGTGTGGAATCTGCTGCGCATTCCCACTCGAAAGAACGAGGAGGGATTCACGATCGTGAGCACCGCGATCGGCGACGTGGTCATCGGAGAGGACCGATTGACTCGCCCTCCGGACAACAGCACGAGTCGCGGCCGGGAGGAGCGACTCCGTCGAGCGAAAAGCCGAACGAACGGCGCATTCGAGTCGCGGCAAACGGCCGACGGAGTGCGCGATTGGCGGAAAGAGCCCCAAACGGAGGGCAAACAGCGGACCCCACTCGATCGAAAAAATGAGCCGCACAATGCGAAGCCGCCCGATCCGAAGCAGTCGAAAGCGCCGGGGCAGAGCGGACAGCCGCAATTCGTGAACGTGATCACTTTGATGAGCATCGTGAAACGGCGCCAACGGAAGGCGATCAAGCCGACTGGGTCGAAGAGCCCGGACGGAACTCGTGAGCGAGTGGGTCGATGGACGGCCCGAGAGCCGCCTCCAGCGGCCAAGATGAAGACGGACACGAAGCAGAGTGCTCGGGCTACGCAAGCCAAACGTGCAAAGGGTCGTGGCCAACGCAACGGAGTCGTTGTGACTACCGACAGGATGCGCACAGTCGAGTCGACCGTCCAAGTATACGGTCGAGGCATCCACTGGAAAGAGTGGAGCGCCCGCCGTTCGTTCCACCAAAAGCCGCCCGACGGGCGCATGAATCGCGACTGCTCGGCCACCGAAGTGAAGCCGGCCGAAGAGAGCGATTACTCGCACATCGGTCGCCATTGAGCGCGTGTGTTAGGGAGTGAATCGTTGATGAGTCAATTTGTTGAAGCGAAGGAAAACGTCGATGAATCGACCTGTTTAATTGAAGTGTTTAAGCCGCTTAACGGCCAGTTCATTATCCTGCAAAGGAGTGTTGTTGTTTCCCATCAATTCACCCATTTGTCGGCGAACAAAGGGCAGGCCGGGAGTGTCGCGGATTCCCGCGATGAAAGCGGCCGCACCGAGCGGGAAGAGTTGCCACCCAAGAGAACAGTCGACACCGCGAAGGAGGAGCCCCGCGATCGCCCACCGCCGCCGTCCGCCGCCGCCCCGCCGCCATTCGAGCCCGACGGACGCCCCCGATCGGCGGCCGACTTTCTTCCGCTCCCGCCTTCCGCTCCCACCCGTTCTCCCCACTTGTTTTTCCTTCGCGTTCGTGTTCCCCACCGCCCTCACTGACCCTCTTTGTTCCAGCAAAGAGGGGCACAGTCCCCTCTTTTGTACGAAGCGACTTTCGCCCCTCCAATAAACCTCCGACTTCCATCGATTCGGCCGTCGGCCCCCGAGAGGAATCTTCCTCACCCGATCTCTTTGGACACTCGCCGAGCAGCCCCGTCTGCCCCGCGACACGTCCAGCAAGCGGCTCGTTTGTTCAACAGCCGCCTTCGTGTGTTTGTACGCGCGCAAATGGCGGCCGAAAGACGAGAGCACTTTCTGCAATCCACGAGTCCTTTCCATGAGACGCTCTAGTTGAACTCACCTCCATGAAGGGCAGGTCCTCGCAGATCTCCGGTTTCGCTTTGAAGTGCCGGTGGAACCACTCGCATTCGGCGACCAGCGGGTCTCTGCGGAGCGTGAACGGCCACCGGGAAATCGCCGAGTGCTTCCGTTTGCGGATGGGCGAAAGCGAGTGGCCGTTGGAGGTGCCCGCCGTCTTCTCGTGCTTCAAACGGAAGAGTGGGTGAGTGGAATGCAAAAGGGAACTAACCTCCACAAAGCGAAGAATGTTGAGCACGTTGAAGGTCTCGTGCACGCGCAGGAACAGCGGCTTGTCGATGTCGAAGTCCTTGCGGAAGCGGAGCATGAAGTTGTCCCGAATGCGCTCCGTTTTGTTCGCGAACTTCTCGACGAACGGTAGGAATTCGGCGCGGATTTGCTGCGAACAAACGGGCGACGCGAGGACGAGATCGAGCGCGTCCACGACGGCCGTTTCGTCCGCGAAGCCGCGCACTCGCTTTCGCTTAGCGGCCGCCGTCGAGTGGTTCTTCTCGAACTTCGTGGACGATTCGAGCAGCTGGTCAAGTCCTGAACGATCCGCAGACTTCAATCGGTCCTCTTCGCCTTCTGCCCACCTTCTTCGAGGAGCTGCAGCAGTCGGGACATGTCGTGGCTGCCGAAAATGAGGAGGAACTGCTCGTTGACGTCGCCCGCCCGCAGGAGCCGCTCGGCCGTCGTTTGGATCCGCGAGGAGACCATTCCCTTCACTTTGACGAGGCTGGCGATCGTGAACACCGTTTTCATGAACGACTCGTCGAGATCCTTCAACCAAACGAAGTAAAAGGGAGAAGAGTGGAAGAAGCGAACCTCGTATCGATCCACCGCCCAATTGACCACTTGGAGGAACCGTTGGCACAACGCGCTCAGTGTGGCACTCTCTTTGGACTCCATCGCCGTCTCGTAGAGGCACACGTAAGCGACGATCGAACAATCGAGGATGTCCTTCACTTTTTGCAAGGCTGCAAGCGAGAGGCAAGCGAGGATTACTCGTGAATCCCATAAACTGCTCACCATTGGCGACGGACGACCACTGGAGCTCCTCGTCCTCCTCTTCGGCTTTGGGCTCCATCCCGCACTGCACGAAATAGTCCGCTTTCGTCGGGTGCACGCCGTTGCTCTTCGACGAGCCCACGTGTCCGCCGGCCTCCTGGTCGAGGCCCCGCTCTTCGATCTCCTTCAGCACGCACGTGGCCAGATTAAGGTTTGCGTTTAAGTGGAGACCTGCAAAAAGAAGGGAATGAACGAAGAAACCAGTGGAAAAAACTCACTGATCTCGTCGAGAGAGAGGAAATCCACCTGTCGGCGGTGCAGATTCAACGCGGCCTCTCGGTTCTGTCGGCACAGGTGGAGGACGACGTTGCAGCGGACGACGTTCGAGACGCAGGAGTCGAAGAAGAAGTGGAAGAGGAATTCGCTCAACCGGCTGCCAACCGCCCCGTCTTCCTCGAAGGCCAGCCGGTCGAGCAAGTCGCTCGTGGACACGAGGGTCGACTGCAATGGAAAATTGCTTGCAGTTCGATCAAAGAAAAACGAACCATCTTGAAGGTTCCGTGGGATTGGAAGCAGCAGAGCAGCTCGACGGCCTGCAGTCGGACCCGCTCGTCCACGTCGTCCACGCCGCGGCGACAAATCCGCCGAAAGACGCCCACGAGCCGGTTGGCCGCTTCGGCGTTCTCCGCGAATTGCTCTGTAGATCATCAGGCAGGAGACCCACAAGCGATGTCTCTGAACCGTCGATTGCTAGAAGCACAAGAGAAAGCCAAACTTTCGGCTGGTTCTCCATCAAGAAGACGTGAGTGATCGTTGAATGACCGCCGGCCGCGAACATCGAGAGAAACAGGACGATCGTGAACTCGCTCAACGAAGCGGAGCGAGAGGCCATAAAGTTGAACACGAACATCCCCACGTGCGAGACCAACAGCATTCTCCAGACGGCTCAACTAGATGATTGAAAGGAAAGAAACGAACTTCTTGCGACCGAAGTGATCCCTCAGCTGGCCGAACAGGAGGGCGCCAAAAAGAGCGCCGAGGATGAGCGCGTTGATCGACTGCTTCACTTTCGGCATCCCATCGCAATAGTAGGCGAACTGCAGCACAAACAGAATAGAATTCAATCACCAATGGTGGGCTACCTCGAATGCAAGTGACTCGAACTGAGTCTCGAGCTGCAGAATGCATTTGGTTTCGTCCTGCAGCTGCCCGAGCGATGCACACGCCTCTACGGTGCTCAAATTCCGCAGGTCGTTCGGGCCACAGGCGATCAGTCGGGGCGCAAACCCGGCATAGACCATCAGGAGAAGACTGCAGACTTCATGAATCAAAGAGATCTCGTAAGCGATGCAGAAGAAGACGCTGAACGAGAAGAATGAAGAGAGTAATGACCGCTGAACCGACCTGTAGACGCCGAACTGCGTGAAATCGTTGAGGTTGACGGCCGCCGGCTTTCCCTCCCCCGCCGGTCGCTTCTTCTCGTCGGCCATCTTCGCTCCGATTCAATTCGAAGACGGCGGACGAAACGGAGAAGCCGCCAATTCGCAAAGGTCGCCCGTCCGAAGTGCGCCGACTTTAAACTCCCGCCCTCTCCGCTCCGTCTTCATTCCTTCAGTGGCGCGCGTCTGCAGGCGGCCGATCAGACGGCCGATTTCGAATTCCTTTTGACACGCCGCGTGTTCACGCCGAGTAGAAGTTTTTTCACGTGCCGCGGGTCGAAGTCTGAACGAGCGGGCGAACGGGTCGATTGGTGAGCGATGACACCCCGCTCGATTGCACAATCGAGCGACAAACGGCGACCATTACTTTTGTTAGCGTGTTTATTTCAAGAGCGCACTCTTTTCGGTGAGCTGTCTTTCCATCTCCTTGAAGAGAGACATCTTGGTGAGCGGGAAGCAGACGAACAGGAGGGCGGTGGCCGCGGAGTTCGTCGGGTTCAGCACGACTATCACGGGCGGAGGAGGCCGCTGCAAGGACGAGAGTGAGCAGACAGCCGAGTGATTGATTGCCACTTACGGAGTGACGATCAGGTTGTAGAAGGCGAGCAGTGGGGGCAATTGAACGAATGCCGTCGACGGCCGTGTGCAGACGGAAGAGGAGCATGAGCATTGAGCAGAAGACAAACACGTGGGCCAGGAGGTAGAGCGCAAAGAAGGGCTCGCGGTTCGCTGTGGGCGTAAGCCGAATGAGCGCGTGGGCTTCGAACCAGAAGAACTGAACACGAATAATGGACGACTGAATGCACGTTAGTCAAACCAAAAGGATGAACGTGAAGGAGAAGCTGGCCAGAAAGAACTCAAACTTGACGAACGCTCGAATTGCCGCCCGGCCGCCGTCTTCATCCGTTGACTCCGGGAGAGCACACAGGGGAACGGGGCATCGAAGAGCTGCAATCACGAGAACACTCAACGAACAGTAATTCCGCACGCTCACCGCCTGCTTCGACCTCCGTTTCGCGCTCAAAGCTCGCCAGGAAGCCCACAGAAAGCGGCCGATCAAGTGGACGTAAAAAACGAGAAGCAGAAAGCAGCCGATCCAGGGGGCAACGATCTGCCTGCAGAGATTCTCGATTGGGTCATCAAAGTCGTGTGAGGATGGATAAATCGAGTTAAGGGCCGAGTACTGAACAAAACGACTAAACTCGTGTGATTCAAGCAGCACCCACCATTCCGACCATTGGAAGGACAGACATAAAAAAGTAGAGGGCGATCCATTCGCTTGCAGATCGCACTGCTTCGGTTGTCAGTCGAATTCGAACCGATTGAACGGCTCGAAGCAAAACAGGCGCGATCCCGACAAACGAGTGTCTGCAATCACCATCCTCTTCGCGCTAGCTACTCACTCGTCCGGCCGGCAACAAGTGGAAAAGACGGCCGGAAATTCTCCATAACGACTGGGCCGGGAGGCGCGTGAACAAAAGTGCCAAATGCACTCCAAACCGCTCGAAGATGCACAAAAGCCGGCCGCCGTCCACTCGCCGTTCGCTCGCCAATTGGCAGTGGGCTCTTCACTCCGCTCACTCCACTCACTCCACTCACTCATTCCTGTTCCTTCTGTCTTGCCTGCCTGCCGGCTGCCAATGGCAACAATCGATCCAAGCAAAGCTCCATTTGAATGAGGTTGTTTTCGTTCTTCGAACCGATCGTAACGCAGACGAGCGAGCGGGTGCACTGGGTTGTGCGGTTGGCCTTGGAGTGTCCGGTTCGTTTTGCTTGAGGGATTGGCGAGTCGGTCGAGAACGAGCCCATTAACCGCGAAGCCCCGCCGCGTGAAGACGGAGGCTCGTAGACGCGCGGGTGTCAGCTCCCGCGGCACGTCTCGCTGCAGTCGGGCTCCCGTTCGTTGCACTCGCGGCACGTGATGTTGCGCCGGAAGGCCGACCGCATCATGTAGATGGCATCGTTGCAGAAGTCACCTGCAAAAGATTGAAGAGAATGATGGAGGGAAGAGGAACTCACCGGTGCACACGCATTGGATCGCGTTAGGCGTCCGGTCGAAATCACAACCCACGCGTGTGCGCGACGGCCGCTTCACGCAGCCCTTCACGATTCGAAAGACGCCCGGCTGCTCGATCGGCCGCTTCTCCGTGAAGCAGAACTCCGACTCGCAGGATCCCGTCTGCAGCGAACAAATGAAGGTGGTTTGCTTCAATTCAAAAGAGAGCTCACTTGACAGTTGCATTGTTCGTTGTGGCAGATGTCCGCACAGTTGAAGCACTTCGCATCCGACAACGCGAACAGGAAGGCGGCGATCGTCACCCACGAGAACATTTGGCGGTCGTCTGTCGCTCACCGTTGGCCATGCCGCCCGCCCGGCTGTCGGCTGCAATCCGCCGCGTGAATTCAATGGAGGCGCGTGCACGAATCGCGTGTTCGCGACGGAAACAAAATGGCGGGTGGCCGGCGGGTTCGATCGCCGAAAAGAACGAACGCGGCCGCCCTGCCAACCGAACGAGGGGCAGGGCGGCCAGCTGACCTCCGCGTTCGCCCGCCGGTCGCCGCGAACAGCCGCCCGACGGCCACTTGCCGTTCGCCTTTGTGGTTGGCCGGTTGATCGATTGCGGTCAGTCGATCCGCTCGAGTGCGGGAACCTGGACTCCAATGGATGATCGAATGGGTGAACGAACGAAAAGAAGAGCGTCGAATGGACTAGAGCATCTCCTTCCACCTTCCACCTTCCACTTCCCGCTTCTTCTGCCCACCTGCAATCCAAGGCATAACATGACGGCGGATTAGAGATTAAGCCGAGCGGTCATTCGGGCGACAACTGGGGCCAAAAGCGGCGACGAGTGACGCTCGACGAGGGAACAAAGGAAGGAGAGGTCGGCCAGAGGACAGAAGGTAATTACGCACCGTCCACAGATTACCTTCGTTTGTTGCAGCAAAGACCAGCGAACTCTGCACTCAACCGAAAGAATCCGTCTGGATTGACGCGGATTTTCGTCACGTTTGGGCCGTCCGCCGCCCGAAGTCCCGATTTGGAAGGCGGAGGTCAAAACTCGGCGGCCGAAGTGGACGCGCGCCCCCAAATCGAATTTCGGCCCGCTTTCGCTTATGATTTTAAACCCGCGGAAGACTCCCGGCTTCTTCTTTTGGGCGTGCGCCAACCGAAAGGCAAAAAGAAGACGCTTGAACGAGTGGGCGGGCACGTGCGTCGAGTGGATCCAAATTAAACTCCGGTTGATGGACGTGTGTCGAAGCAACCCGAGGGTTCAATGGACGTGCTTGATGGCCGCCGGTCGCAATGAAACGGCCCGTGAACATCCCGAGCGGGGGGCTGCTAGGAGACTGCCGGGATGCCCATGAATATTCGTGGAATGGCCGCATTCGAGTGGTGATCTCACGGCCCGAAATGAAATTAGTGCAAACGAAAAGAAGCCATCCGAAAGGCGATGAGCCTTCGGGACGACCGGCCGGCCGGCCGATGCGCATCGTCGCCCGGCTCGCCCAATTGTTTGCTTCTCGGAGGGCGGAAACGGGAGCTTCCGGTCGGCCCATTCGGCGGGCTTGCCCGCTTACAAAGTGGTGATTAAACCCTCGAATGCGAGCGGACGGCACGCGAGCCGCCGAGTCAAAAATAGGCCGCCGGCCGGGATTCCAGACGGGAAGGCGGGCGGAACATCCTCGCAATCTGCAGACGTCTCATCAAGAAGTTTTTCCTTGGATTATGAACGTGAATGTGGGCTCGCAACGGGCGGAATTTGGCTAATGGACGCCCAACCGGCGGCCACGGGAGTCGAGCAGGCGGAAGGCAATTCGAATGGCGCCCGCCGGCCGACTGCTCCTCGGAAATCCGACGGGCGGCCCCGTCGAATCAAAAATGCAAACCGGACACGCGGCCTCGTTCTCCCCACTCGGAATCCGTGAGAATCAAACCAACGGCTTCTTTTATTCGTGCAAGAGATTCAATTCACTGCTCGAGGAGGAAGCTCGAACGAATGGCCTTGATGATCTCGTCATAGATCTTCTCCTTCGCATTCAGGCTCCAAATGAAGTCGAAGTGGTTGAATTCGGGCATCGGCTTGATTCGCTTCAGGTAGCGCTTATCCACCACTCCGATGATCGACTCCTCCACGTCCCGGCTGGTCGCCAACCAATCGGCCGGCGAGAAGTAGAGATAGGTTGGAGTGGTAATCTTGCTGAGGTTGTAGACGGGCGGTGTGTCCTGAAGACTCCATCGTCCATCTCTTCTGCTCTTGTTCGTCCCACCTGTCCGTAGTGCTCGCGGTTGGCGGCCGTCGATCCGTAGTCGTATTTCTGCAGCTTCTTCGCCAAATGCACTTGGATCCAGTGGACGATGTTGACGGTCGAGGTGCCCGCCGGAGTGTGGGCCATGTACACGAGCAGGCGGGACTGCAACAACGATGCATGAATAAAAGAGCTCTCGTTCGTGCTCACGTCATTCCAATTGCCGGTCTCCGGCCCGCCGATTTGGAACATGACGTTCCGACAGACGGGGTTCATGAAGTGGGCGCCGCAAATGACCGCCGAGAACAAATCGGTGATCCAATTGTGGCCGAGGAATTCGTGCGCCCCAAACCAATAGAAGAGTTTCTGCAACAACCACTCCAATCAACCTCTTCTCTCGCGCCTCTCCCGCAGCCACTCGCCTCCAGCTGGCCGTCGAAGCGGTCGCCCAGCCACGAGAGGAGTCCCTGGACGTACGTGACCGTTGCAACGGGCGCCAGAGCGAAGAACTTCTTGATCTGAAAGACCACAGATGATCACCCTGTGGGATTGAAAGACGCGCCTTCTTTTCGAAGCCGTCTGGGACGGACAGTCGCGTGAACATGATCTCCGTTCCTTGCGAGTGCCCTAAAGAAGAAATTGAACTGCAAAGGCGGAGAATGAGAGCACTTGCCGACATAATAGAGGGACTCCTGTTCGGTGATCTTCAGGACCGTGTCAATCATTGCGGGCAAGTCGTAGTTGGCCATCTCGTCCCACCTCAACAAAGCGAATGGAAAGAAGATGCAGGAGGGAGAACTCACGTGAAGCTCCAGTAATTGCGGACCGTTTCGTTCACGTGTTTCCGCGAGTAGACGTTCCCGCGGCAGTTCCCTGCAATCCCAGCACTCCCTTTGGTTCTCGGAGCTGTTTCTTGCCCATCCAAACATCGAAACCGGCGTCCGCCATCACGAAGCCTGCGCTCTGGTTGGGGAGGTTCGTGACCCAGTCGGCCGAGGAAGCGATCAGTCCGTGCTGCAGAAAGACGACCGGCTTCTTCTCCGTCCGCGAGGCGCCTTTTCCCTTGACTTCGAACGGGATTCGGTGCAGACTGCAAGCAAACAAGTGCATTAAATCAGAAGAAAGCAATGATCACGTGAGCACGTAGCCGTCCTTTGTGGTCGCTTCGAAGATCTGGATCGGGTAGCCGTAGTACTCGACGATTTGTGGCTGCAATCACCGCTCGTCCATTTGGAGTTGAAGGAAGGCACAGACCACATTCATGTCCACTTCGGGCAGTCGGCCGTCCACATCGTGCAGCAGGAGCAGAAGAAAGAAGGCGGGCAGCAAATAGGCGCCCATCTGAATGCGAACAAACGTGTAGTGGCTGATTCGAAGCGAAACGAGCGGAATTCGTGCGACCGACCGCTCGAGCCGATTGTTTATTCCGATTGAATGGGTTCGGCTGATGGATTTTTCGATGAATCACTGCTCGTTGTTGTTCTCAATTATATGAACGACCAACAGCAAGCTGTGGAGTTGATTTGGACACGGAAGGACGTCCTCAATCCGTATCTCTCGCACAAGTTGCTATCGCCGTGATCACGAGCTAACATCCTGTTCCTTTTCTTTTCTGCATTCAATACACGTGTGTTGCTTATATCGTGAATCGGATGATCGAAACGATTGCAAACGAATGTCGACGCGGGTTGAACGAAAGAAATTCCACTGGCTGCTCGACGGCTCGTGGCTTCGAATTGCGGTAATTCTGCATAAGAAGATGCCCGCCATCCGCAAGAAGCTTTTGAGGAAGACGAACACCATTGTTCTGCTCTCAAATTTGTGAAACTACAGCGATTTCCATCAAAATGCCGCCCGAAATGCCCGGAGGAGACGGCGAGCGGGTCCCGAGTGGAAAGTGTGTAGACTTGCCTTGTTGTTGTGAGGCAACTCAAAATCGGCGGCGGTCGAGCCGAAAACGTCGCTGACGACTCCACGCGCACACTCGCCGCGAGTTCGTTGGAATAAACACCTGCAGGTGTTGCACGAGTCGATCCGAAGCATCCGAAATGGCGGGCCCGTTGGTCTACACGTTCTACGCGGTCTCCCCGATCGCGACGGCGGTGTTCGTGGGCACAGGTGGGAATCACCGGATTTTTACTGTCCCGATCAATCCTCCCCGCTTCCAGTCCTCTTCTACATGCTCACCGGTCAGGGTTCGCGCTTCGACATCGGGTGGTTCCTGACGGACACCTCGCCGCTCAAGTGGGTCCAAGACGCTCGATTGTTTAACCTTTCGTTCTCTTCGGTTGTAGATTCGATTTCTTGGCGTTCGCCCTGCTTGCGAACGCCTGTTTTATGGCACACGCGGCCGAGAAAGTGAGCGGAAAGGCGGGTGAGGCTGGCTTTGTTTCTCTGCCCGCCGCGTGCCTTCCCGCTCGCTATCTGATATTCAATCATCAGAAAATCGCTCTCGTGTTCGGCGTGTTCGTGGTCGCGATCGCCTCGTACTTCAAGTCCCACAACCGCGAGAATCCGATGGATGAGGTGAGGTCTCCGCCTTCTTCCTCTTTCCCTTCACTCCGCTTCTTTCAGCGCCGCCAGAACGCCCTCAAATCGCTGCTCGACGACGGCAAGAAGCCGAAGAGCAAGGGGAAGAACGTGGAGGCGAAGAAGGCGGCCAAGGCGGACGTGAGTTCCCATCTTCCACTCGGCCATTCCTTCTTTCCATCGATTTCAGAAGAAGGAGTCGCTCGAGAAGGTGGAGGACACCGTCCGACTAGTGATTCACGCGCTTGCCGCTGCCGTCTTTACGCCCCAACTGCTCGACCATTGGGCAGCGGCACTAGTGGGCGTACCGCCGCTCGTTCTGATGGCGTTGTCTTTCTACTACGGCAGACGGGCGGACTCCTCCGACCACTCGGCACACGTCTCCGACCACTCGGAGAGCTCCGAAGACCCGCAGGAGCCCAGCGAGAAAAAGCGGAAGCTCTCGGACCTGACCGCCTCCCCCGTCCACCACAGCGAGGAGTTCAAGCGGTTGAAGGCCGCCAACGAGAAGCTGGAGAAGGTTGAGGTGAGTGGAGACACTTTGATCGAATTCACTCGTCTTTCGTTCATCTTGCAGGAGAGTGAGAACGCCGCCGCCCAATCCAAACGTCTGCTCGAGCAGACCAAGGCCAAACTCAAGCAGCAGCAGGAGGAGAAAGAGAAGGCCCTCAAGAAGCTGAAGACCGAGCTGGCCGACGCCCGCCTGCCCAAGGAGGACGCCGCGGCCGAGCAGAAGATCCAGCACCTTGAGAAGACCGTCCAACAACTCGAGAAGAGCCTCAAGGAAAAGGACCTGAAGGTGCACGAGCTCCAGCAGACGGCCAGCCAGCACGCGACCACGAAGCGCGAGTTCGAGGCGCTCACGAAGTCGTCGGGCGATCGCGACCAGACGATCAAGAAACTCCAAGCCGCCGCCGCCACCGCCGACGAGGAGCTCAAGAAGCTCAAGCAGGAGAAGGCCAAGCTGGAGCAGGAGCTCGCCGGCAAGAAGCAGGCCCGCGAGAACTCGACCAACACCACCGGCCAGCAGCTGGATGGCCTCAAACGGGAGAACGCCGAGCTGCGCAAGTGCCTGGACGAGAAGGAGAAGGCCCTCAAGACCGCCCAGAACGACACCACCGCCGCCGACCTCAAGAAGCGCGTCGAGGAGCTGGAGCGTTCGGCCGCCGCTAAGGACGACGAGGCGAAGAAGACGGCCGAACTCCTCAAGCAGAAGGACGCGGACGCCAAGAAGCGCGAGCAGACGGCCGCCGAGCTGGAACGGACGATCGCCGACCTCCGCTCGTCGCTCAAGCAGCTCGAGGAGAAGGCGGCCAAGGCGGAGGGCGAGCAGCAGAGTCTGCAGGAGGTCGAGGCCAAGTACCACGTGAGTCCCCTTCTTCTGTCATCCCCCATTTCATCCTCTCCGTCTTCAGCAAGCGCAGAAGGACCTCGCCGAGTTGCAGGAGCACTCGAAGAAGCAGGAGGTCGAGCTGAAGCGCGTGTTGGACGAGCAGGCCAAACAGCAGGTGGTTGCCCGCAAGACCGCGCATGAACTGCAGTCGCAGGCCAACGAAGGCGATGCGGAAGCGAAGAAGGAGGGCGAGCGGCTGCACGAGGAGCTGACCGCCGTCAAGGACGAACTCCACGCAGCCCAACAGCACATGAAGGCGGCCGTCGAGCTGAAGCGCGAGAACCGCGAGCTGCACGACACGCTCGCCGACAATGAGCGCGCCTTCCGCCGCCTCTCCGAGCTGCTCGAGCAACTGGGCGCCGAGCAGAAGCCCGCCCACGCCCACGCCAAAGGCCGCAAGGACCACTCGCGCGAGATCGAGGACCTTCGGCAGCGCAACGACGTTCGTTTCTTCCCGCTTCTTCCATCCTCTAATCCGATCCGCTCGTTCAGGACCTGCGCACCCGCAACTACAAGCTTTTGGAGTCGGTCCGGACGCTGGAGGACGCGCTCAAGAAGTCCCTCTCGCACAAGACGCCGTCTTCCTGATCACGGGTCCAACCATTCCTTCTTCTTTCCTCTTCGTGTCCCTCGAGTATTCGCTTTCGCCCCCACCTCTTTCCCTCTCGTTGTAGTCCGCAAGGTGCCGGTGATGTCGGCCGTTCGTGTGTGTGCATTCGTGTAAGTTATTCGGTTTGTTCGAGGGAAGGCGCGTGTCCCGCTTGTTCACTTGTTGTTGATTGATGATTGATGAGATGATTAAAGGTCCTAAACACACTCGTTGGGATTGATTGGCGGGTGAAAGGAAGGAGAAGAACCCTCCAGCTGGACGAAGAGGATTCCACTGGTCACTGGGGGGTCTGACTGGCGGCTGCTTTGTGGCCATTCCAAGAGCAGGAATCATCCGCTTTAATCCCACGCCCTCTCTAATCGATTGAATGTCGAAATCATTCGGAAGGACACGACGCCTTGAGCAGCGGGCGAACGGGTGGGAAGTCGGCGAACAAAATCGATCGTCCACCACTCGGCGCTCTTGCGGAGTGTCGGCCGACGACCAGTGGGGATTGTGGACGAGAAAGCGGGTCCTCCTTCCTCTCTCCGATGTTCCTGGTCGGGTTGACGGGCGGGATCGCGTCGGGCAAGAGCGTCGCCTCCAAGTTCTTCCACGAGCACGGCGTGCGGGTGATCGACTCGGATTCCATCGCGCGCGAAGGTTCGTCCTTTCTTTCTTCCATTCCGTTCAATTGTTCGATCCGTTCGTTCAGTCGTCCAGCCGGGCACCTTCACGTACCGCCGCCTTCGGAATGAATTCGGGCCCGAGTTCTTCGACGAGACGAGCGGCCAGCTGCGGTGCGAGAAGCTGGGCGATATAAGAGCCTCGATTTAGGAACTTCTGTCAAAAACGTGTCAGGGGGGGATGACACGTTTTTGACAGATCCGTTCAAAATCGTGTACACGAATCGGGCATCTGTCAAAAATCGTTACGAATTTTGACCGCCGCGTGTTTTGCGTTCCGGAAATGAGCGGACCGCCGAATTTCCGTTCGCGTTTTTGGCGTCTGTCAAAAATCGTTACGATTTTTTGCAGCTGCCCAATTTGCGTTGACGAGTTTGACCGCTGCGTGTTTTCTGTTCGAAAAGAGCGCAGACCGCCAAATTTCCGCTCGCTTTTCCACCGGCTGTCAAAAATCGCTACGATTTTTGACAGATTCGCCCCCTCGAACGCGAATGTGACAGTGGAAAAACCATTTTTGTGTACGTGGTTTTGACGAAGTTTTTCGAACCGCGAACGCAAATCGGACACCTGCAAAAAATCGTAACGATTTTTGGCAGACGCCAAAAACGCGAGCGGAAATTTGGCACTTCGCTCATCAAAATATATAAATATCACTTGGTCATAAACTAAATGCACCCATTTGCGCACTACGAAAAAATCAAACCCGCGCATACGAAGGATGAAGAAGACGAATGGCGAAAAAATTAGGACCTTTAGACGTAGCGTTAGGTCAGGAAAATACACACCGCGAACGATGTGGGAAATTTCTACCGTAACCCGCGACATTGATTGTTGCGCAAGTCGTTAGTGGCGTGCGCGGGCATGAGTGGTATCAATCGATAGGGGACAGTGAGGCGAGTCGATTGGTGTGTGTTTTAACCAGTGTAGTCAACGGGTTGAGTAGATGTCATCCGTAATATACGTCGATGTCGCGCACTTGACATCAACGCTTCTAACTAGCCACTGGGTGGTCGTGGGGGGTCGGAAGTAAGCTCAAACGACGCAGAATGGTGCGGGGAACGTTTTTGTAGTGACACGCCTGTCGCGGAAACGTAGGTGATAGTTGTAAAAAGTGATTAAAGTGGAAGTAGTGAGTCAAAAGTGGTGGTTTCTTCGTTGTGTGTGGTCGATATGGGTGTCATTCGACGGGAAATCGTGCGGGGAACACAGTTAGGCCACCCGTTTATTGTTTAGAGGTAGTCGTCGTAGGCGGCAGCCGCGGGGGCCGGTAGGCCCCCGCCATTGGTTAGTGTTTGATCGGGACTTTGGACTGGCAGCGGATTCTATGGCGTGCTGTAGCCTCGCTCAGCCCTAGCACTGTTCAAGGCCGCAGGCCTCCGCCACGCCCGCACGAATGGGTTGTTTTCCGCCGCAATTCCACCGTTTTTGACCAAATTTGAAGCGGTTTTCGACGGCGGCAAAGCCCGGCAACAGGCACAGGCATAGTCGCGCAACATAAGAGGAGAGCGCAGCTCTCCTTGTCAAAATATATAAATATTACTTGGTCATAAACTAAATGCACCCATTTGCGCACTACGAAAAAATCAAACCCGCGCATAGGAAGGATGAAGAAGACGAATGGCGAAAAAATTAGGACCTTTAGACGTAGCGTTAAATCAGGAAAATACACCGCGCGAACGATGTGGGAAATTTCTACCGTAACCCGCGACATTCGATGTAGCGCGCGTTGTGGGTGTCGTGCGGGGGCGTGGGTGGTATCAATCGATAGGGGACAGTGAGGCGAGTCGATTAGTGTGTGTTTGGACTGTCGTAGTCAACGTGTTGAGTAGATGTCATCAACCATGCATGTTGATGTCGCGCCGTTGACATCAACGCCTGCAACTCGCCACTGGGTGGTCGTGGGCGGTCGTGGGTGGGCTCAAATGACGCGCAATAGTGCGGGGAACGATTTTGTAGTGACATGCGTGGCGCGAAAAAGTAAATGGAAGTTGTAAAAATTGATCAAAGTGTAAATGGTGGGTCAAAAGTGGTGATTGCTTCGACGCCAGTGGTCGATATGGGTGTCAATCGACGGGAAATTGTGCGGGGAACACGTCTAAGGTAGCTGCAGCACACTTAGAGGTCGTCGACGTAGGCGGCAGCCGCGGGGGCCGGTAGGCCCCCGCCATTGGTCAGTGTCTGATCATGACTGTCGACGTGCATTGGATTTTATGGAGTTTTGTAGCCTCGCTCAGCCCTAGCACTGTTCAAGGCCGCAGGCCTCTGCCACGCCCACGCATTCCCACTCAAATCGACCGCATTTCCACCGTTTTTGACCAAATTTCAAGCGGTTTTCGACGCAGGCAAAGCTTCGCAACAGACTCAGGCATAGTCTGGCAACAAAGAGGGCTGCGCAGCAGCCCTTGTTTCCGGAACACAAAACACGCGGCGGTCAAAACCGTGAACCCGAATCGGGCGGCTGTCAAAAATCGTTACGATTTTTGACAGACGTTAAAAACGTGAACCGAGATTCAGCAATCCGCGGATTTGCGTTACGTTTCCAGAGCAGGTCTGCAAAAAACGTGTCATCCCCCCCCTGACACGTTTTTGACAGAAGTTCCTAAATCGAGGCTCTTATATGATCTTCAACGACGCCGAGGTGAGTCAGCAGGCGGGGAATTCACGTGAATTCGGTCCTTTTTGGTTGCAGCAACGCCGCAAACTCAACGCGATCGTGCATCCCGCAATTCGACGGCAAATCGTCCTCCAAACGCTGGGCTCGTTGCTCACCTTCGAGCGGTTCGTCGTCGTCGACATCCCGCTCCTCTTCGAGTCGAAATTGGAGGGATTCTTCCAAAACATCGTCGTCGTCCACTGGTTCGTTCGATCCTTCACCTTCTTTCGTTCATTCCGTTTGCAGCACGGTGGAGAATCATGTGCAGCGGTTGTGCCGACGGGACGGGATCTCCGAGGAGCAGGCGCGCGCCCGCATTGCCGCCCAGCTTCCCGCCGCGTACAAGATCGAGAAAAGGTACTCACCTTAGCTAACGGTTGGACTCGTTTTTTCATTCCACTCAACCTCCCACTCGGACCCGCTTCCCATCCTTCCCTTCCAGCCCCAAGCCGACGTCCAAACGTTCCGTTCTTCCAGCTTGTTTATTCCTTCTCTTCGGCGACTTAAATACAAACGGCCAAAGAGCTTGCGGGAAAAGGCGGGGCGTCCGGCTTGCGGGCGGCTTTCGATCGACGATCCCGCACAATCGAACGAGTGACCTTTGCACTCGACAACAACGGTCGGTTCTCCCTTTTGATTGCTGTTTGTTGATGGAGGGATTGCAGGGAACCTCGAGCAGCTGCACGCCCAACTGGACGCTCTGCTCGTGCAGCTGGAAGCGAGCTGGATCCCGCTGGCCGTTCGGTCGGCTCTCGGGCTCGCCGTCCTCCTCGCCGCCGTCGTCGCCTTTCGCCTTTGGTCCTGAAGAAGGAAAATAAACCCGGTTGGCTTCTCGCCGATGATCACGTGTTTGTTTCGGCCCGTTCTTGCTGGACGGAGGCCAAAAACCGAAGAAAACGGTCGGCCCCGAGTGCACGAGCTGCCATGGAAACGAAGGAGACGAGCGGCCGGTGTGGGGGACCGCAATAACCACCCGCAGATTCACTGGAAGACACGAACTCCTTCCAGCGTCTTTTCGTGAACCGAATGGACGGAGGGCACGTGGGTAATCGGCTCCGGGGATTGCGTGTTCACCCGTTCCCTTTGTTCTGATTGAAAGCGGGAGCTTGAATTCGAAGGAGGAAGTGCCCAGGACACGCCTTGCCTTCCATTATGCCTTCCATTGTGCTTTCGGTTGTGTTGATTGCCACAGAGCAAACGGGTGGTTCTTCTGTTCATCCACGGCCTTTGTGCAAAATCCCTCGAATCGAAGCGAAATGCGGCGAGTTGCCCGGCGACAAGGCGGATTTTGCGAATCGAAGAGCGGGGCCGAAGGATGAAGTCGCTTCTTTTTGTTGGTTTGAACCCCAATTATTCCACTCGTGCCCCTCGCGAATGTTCGTAATCGACGGAAACGAGCGTCCACGGGTGAGCGTTCGCTCGTGGACGCGTCTTTTGGAACCGCCGGCCTTCGCGAACGAAAAGTAAGTGGAGGGCGGGGCGCGTAATCACCCAGACGTCCCTCAATCGCCGTGTGTTCGCGGCTGCTGCAATTTCGGCCGATGGCCGGCCGTCGCGTAATTGCCGGGACTTCCGCTGCGGGCTGTTCGCAGAAGAAAGAAGTCGCTTGCAGGACGGCGCCAATCATCCCAATGGAGGCCTGCGAAGCGGCCGACCCGCCCGCACACGCGCCCCAGTCGGCCCCCAACTCCGCCCGTCCGTCCGCCATCCCCCAACCGAAGATGTTGCTCGACAAGTACGAGGTGAGAACGGAGGAGATCGACCACCATTCCGTCGATCGATTGCAGAAGCTGGCGAAGATCGGCGAGGGCTCGTACGGAACGATCTTTAAGTGCCGCACGAAGGGCACCGGCCAGATGGTCGCCATCAAGAAGTTCCTCGAGAGCGAAGAGGACCCCGCCATCATCTTGTTCATGCACCAACTGTCAAATTCCGTCCACTTCTGCCACTCGCACAACTACAACCATTGGACATCAAGCCGATATCAAAAGACAGATAAAGAAGAAGGTCTGCGAGCAGTAAGCGAGAATTTCGCTCACTCCACTCACCGTTGCAAGTGACGGCGACCACAACCCGACGGTGAACAAGCACGGCGACGAGATCATCTCCGCGACGACCAGCAACTACGAGGTCCAAACGTTCGCCTCGCGGACGGAGTGGAGTGTGCACGCGATTTCGTCGACGAACCTCCATCTCCGAACGCAGCACATCTACGTGAATGCGGACGACGTGAAAGAGACGGGCTTCACGTACGTGCTGCCCAAGAACATCCTCAAGAAGTTCATCGTGATCAGCGACCTCCGCACTCAGGTTCGTTGATTCAAATCGGGAATGTTCGCTTATTGCTCGTGTTCAGATCGCCGGCTACCTGTACGGCGTCTCGCCGCCGGACAACCCGAACGTCAAGGAGATCCGCTGCATCGTGCTGCCGCCGCAATGGGGTACCCACCAGCTGGTCAATGTGCCCAACCAGCTGCGCAACCACGAGTTCATCAAGGACCTCGAGCCGTTGGGATGGTGAGTGATCCGAAGGAAGAGAAAACAGATGATCGCTCGCTGCTTGCAGGATCCACACGCAGCCGAACGAGCTGCCGCAGTTGTCGCCGCAGGACGTGAGCCAGCACGCGCGCATCCTCTCGCAGAACGCCGAGTGGGACGGCGACAAGACGATCATCCTGACGTGCTCGTTCACGTCCGGCTCTGTCTCGCTGAACGCCTACCGCCTCACGCCCACCGGCTACGAGTGGGGCAAGAACAACACGGACAAGGGCAACAACCCCAAGGGCTACCTGCCCTCCCACTACGAGAAGGTCCAGATGCTGCTCTCGGATCGCTTCCTCGGCTACTACATGTGAGTTCTCCTTGGGCCGACGAATTGAATGCATCGTTCGTGTTCAGGGTCCCTCGAACGGCGTCTCGAACTACAACTTCATGGGCGTGCGGCACGACGTGAACATGAAATACGATGTGGCGCTCTCGGTCCCCAAGGAGGTTCGTTCTTCTGCTTGCACTCCTCATCCCCTCATCTCGTCCGTTTTCAGTTCTACCACGAGGACCACCGAACTATTCACTTCCACAACTTCAACACGTTCCACGACCCGTCGGGCGTCATGTCGACCGATCGCGAGGACACGTTCGCCTGAGCGCTCCGCTCTTCTTCTCCAGCTCCACTCGTCTCCTCTCTCGTCAGTTGAACCGATCGCAAGTCTCCGAATTCTCTCCGGCGGCCGCCCGTAGTCGATTGTTTTGTTTGTTCGTCGTTAGTGTGTGCACGTAACCGGCCGTTCATTTGTTCCACCCATCGTTATTTATTCGCCCAACCGACCGATCATCAATAAACTATTTGTATCTAACCAACAACAGGAGAACAATCGATTGGATTCACGAGAGGACGGTGACGCCGGTCGGGTGGTCCTTCTGCTGGCAGGCGCATGCGTGATGCCAGCCGTCGCCGCCGTCGTTCGCCGTCGGCCACCACCACCAGCGGAGGGCGGGCCCGAAGTACTCGCGCAGGTTGTCGGCGAACGTCGCCCGCCGGTAGCACTTGATGCCCGTCCGCGCGAACGCCACGTGCGGCGGGCGCGGGCTCGGTCGGAAGCCGCGCATGATCGTCATCGCGACCATGTTGAAGCGAATCAGGCCGATCAGGTAGACGGCGAAGAAGCCGGGCAGCATCACGGCCAGCTGCAACCAACGAATGGACGAGTGAGTTCTCAACGGTGCGGGGAACTTGCCGCCGTCGCCCCGCTCCACACTTCCGAGGCGTAGCCGTGAATCCAGGACGTGGGCACCAGCTCGTGCTGCAATCAAACGGCAATGGGCGGAGCGGAAGGGAATCGGCAGCTTACAACCGCGTGGTTGACGCACTGAAAGACGTAGTTGTGGATCCACAAGCCGTCCGCCCACTTCACGCTGCGCGCCGCCCACCGAATGTGCGGGACGGTCGACGAGAGCGCGAAGATCGCCGTGAAGCCCACCCAGAAGAGCACCAGCAGGAATTGTTTGTGGTTCTTGTAGTGGACACACGTGCCTGTAAGCCGATGAAGTGGAAGGAGGAAAGAGGGACGAACCCATGACAACGCAGTGGTGATCTGAAGGAAAGGAGCGATTACAGCAGTCGGGAAGCGAGAGAACGAACCCATTCGCGGCAGGCAGACGTTGCAGAAGCGGCAGTGGGAGCACCGTTCCGGCTTCAGCGCCTTGCACATCCGGCAGATTTCTCCCCTGCAACGAAAAGGAGGATGAGTGAGTGGGTAGAAGGAAGGAGCAGACGAACGCGTGATGCTCGTTGCTGCGCGTCGAGTAGATGAGGCCGGTGCGCAGCTGGTCCAACTGCGTCCACTTGGCGTTGGCCACATCGATCGACTCGTGCACGTTGTAGGCGGCCGGGCGGACGGGGAAGCGGGTGGTGATCGTCGAGAAAATGCTGCCGACGGCCAACGCAAAGAAGGCGGCGAACAGGACGCCGAAGAGCAGCTGGTGGCCGACGCCCATGAAGCCGAGGAAAACGGCCGTGTACGATTGGTACAGCAGCCAGCAGACGGCGGTGAGGCCGAAGAACTGGAAGTGGGGCAGCGCCCGCAGCACCGACCGGACCAACTCGAGCGCGTCGCCGACCAACCGCACAAACCGAAGCCTTTCGTTCAAATGACCGAGCAGGAACGAGTGAGCGGTTAGAGAGTGGTTTATTCTCGAAACGATTCGATCAACACAAGCGAGAGATAGGGGCGGCAATTGCGATTTTTGAGGGCACGATCACAAGTAGAGCGTCTCGGGCGCGTTGTCCTTCTTCGCGTACAGAATGTTCTCCTTGGCCTTGCGGAAGTCCTCCATCGTCACGCGCATGGGGCGCTCGCGCAACGCCAAGAGGCCCGCCTCGGTGCACATGGCCTGAACACGAGGATGGACACGAGAAAGGATTCTTTCGGCCTGCCTTGATGTCCGCACCCGACAGGTCGTCCTTGGTCTGAATGAACTCGTCGAAGTCGACCTCCTGGGAAAGCTGCATGTGCGACGTGTGGATGCCGAAGATGCGGCGTTTGGTGCGCTCGTCCGGCAACGGGAACTCGATCTCGCGGTCGATGCGGCCCGGACGGATCAGGGCGGGGTCCAGCGACTGCAAGCGAGCAATCAGCGGGACTCAATTGAAAGACGAACGTCAATCCGGTTGGTGGCCATGAGGACCTTGACGTCGCCGCGCGAATCGAAGCCGTCCAGCTGATTCAGGAGCTCGAGCATCGTGCGCTGGATCTCGCGCTCGCCGCCCGAGTTCGAGTCGTAGCGCTTCGTGCCCACGGCGTCGTTCTCGTCGATGAACACGATCGACTGCAACCAGCGAGTAAAGGAGAGTGGATGAGGGCGAGAACTCACCGGCGCGTGCTCTTCTGCCACGCGGAACAACTCGCGGACCATCTTCGGTCCGTCGCCGAGGTATTTTTGGATCAACTCCGAGCCGACGACGCGCAGGAACGTCACGGACGTCTGGTTGGCGACCGCCTTCGCCAGGAGCGTCTTTCCTGCAATCGAGCGAGCAAATTGAAAGGAGGAGGTGAGCGGAGGACTCACCAGTGCCCGGCGGACCGTAGAGAATGACGCCTTTCGGCGGCTTGATGCCCATCTCCTCGTAGTACTCGGGGTGGGTGAGCGGCAGCTCGACGGACTCCTTGATCTCTTGAATCTGCTGGTCCAAGCCGCCCACGTCCGCGTAGGTCTCCTGCAAACCGGGCGGTCAATAGAAGATGGTGGGGAGGGGAGAACGAACCTGCGGCGCCGTCTCCAGCTTCATGACCGAAACCATCGGGTCGGTGTCGTCCGCAAGGACGCCGATTACCGCGTGCGTCTTGTGGTTGAGCAGAACGGAGGAGCCGGGCTCCAGCAGCTCCTTGTCCACGAAGCTCATGATGTTCACGTAGTGCTCGCTGCCGACGTTCCTCGAGACGAGCCTCAAATTAATCGATGAGAACCCGAAGAAATTCAAAGGAGAACACACCCTATCGGCGCCTCCGCGGCCGCCGTCCTCGTTCTTCCGATGCGAATTGCTTTGGCCCATCGCGGTTCGTCGGAAGTCGGTGGACGGGCCTAGAAAACAAACGAATGTAATGAAGAAAAGGAATGAGTTCAACCCACTAGTTCCACGGGTGCAACCCAGCCCGCTTTTGAATTTTGAAGAGTTTCTTTACGTAGTTGACGAGATCCTCGGAGATCGCAAGACCGTAAACTGCTGCTGCACTGTAGAAGACGCTCGTCCAGAAGGTAGCCGAATAATTCAGGTGACCTTTGCCGGCGGTCAATTCGCTGACTACACAATGAAGAGTATCGGCAAACGCGATCCAAATGGCTGCGGTTACCCAATGAAACCAATCAACCATTGGAGCAAGCCGTCTGATCAATTCGGCCAAATTTTTGGGTCGATGGAACGACGCGCGCTCGCCCCCGAATGTTGCCAGTTGCGCGTTTTTGGCGCTGGTTTAAAGCCCAATTTTCGGTTCGTCGGAGAGTTCCTTCGTTCCATCCGAAAAGAAATCACGTGGCCCACATCGACCTTGTTCAGGCGGCACTGCACGTGCGCGTCGACCACGAGCTTCGTCAGGCGGAGGATCTTGCGGCACAAATGGAAGGCGATTCCGAAGCGCGACTTCTCTCGCTCCTTCGCCGTGAGCGTCTTCACCGGCTTCGGGTTGAAGTTGTAGTCCCGATGCAGGTAGTTCAGGTTCTTTCGATGGGTCGTCAGGTTCAGCATGTTGTAGCCCTGCCGGAGAACTTGCAGTCCCGCCTCGACCCAATCCAACGTGGTAATTTGAAAGAACTTCGTGGCCTTGAAGGAGCGGAACAGGTAGCTGCAAGCAAGCGGGATGAATCAAGAAGATCTCTTCATTCCGCTTACCGTCGCTTCTCGGCTTCGGCGGCCGATGGCGGAGAGAGTGAGGACGAACGTCTTCAGCAGCTTCTGGTAGGAGACGCGCACCTTCACGGGCATCCCGGCCGGCCAGTGCTCCTTGTACCACGATTTGACCAACGGCGCGTACAAGCAGCGCCGCATGCGGCCGGAGCGAAGGTTGAACGGACGGGGCGCCCACAGGAGGGCAATCCCGTTCACCGTGTTGTCCATGTACAGCTCCTTGTTGGAGAAGAGCGGCTCGAACGTCTCCTCGCCGTCCTCGGGCTCCGGCTCGATGGTCTGCAAGCGAGCGGAGTGAGGGGTGGATTCGAGGGAAAAGAATGGGGTGTTTTGCTCGTGGAATTTGGCGAACGGAATTCACTTCTTCCGTCCGCCCGCTTTTGCGCAAAGTTCGCTCTTCGACCCCCGAATTCCGTCCGCAATCGGCCGTTTGGATTGCGCGGATTAGGGGGAGTTGTTCGTGTTGGTTTCTTTCGACCGCCACTCACCTTCTGCGAGTTCTTGTGCGAGATGGGATTGATGAGCGGGTCGAAGCAGAAAGCGGGCAGGTCCTCGTCATCGCCGTTGATGAACTTGAAGTACCTCCAATCCCTCTGCATTATCCCTTTCCTTCCTACCGACAACTCACTTCTGGTCCTTGTCCGTGTAGCTCGGCTGGCTGAGCGGTTTGTGGTCGTAGAACCAGTCGGCCACGTGCCGATCCTCGATCTCGTCGAACTCCATCTGGAGCGACCCCAGCAGCTCCACGTTCAGACTGCAAGCGGGAGGGCAGGAGTGAGTGAACGGAAGGAAGCGTAAAGAACTCGCATTTTGATCGCGTAGTCAAGCGGCGGCTCCTCGTCGTCGAACTGCCGCTTGTCGGCGAACCGCTTCGACAGCAGCTGGCGCCATTTCTTCGCCTTGTCGTCGAGAAACAGCTTTGCTTGCGGATCGCGTCCACGAACGGCTTCAACCCGCCGTCCTCTCCGTCGACTTCCATCGCGAGCGGGCGAACGGACTGCAACGGAATCCGCGAATTAGTGGAAGCAAACGGATGAAAGAAATCGACGAAAACGAATGCGCAGAAACATCCACGAATTTCGACAACAAACATGCGGAAAGCACGAAAGTTGGCGGCGGTCGCGGCCGCTCGACACGCAGCACCTCCCCAATTTTTCGGCAAGGAACCGAAAGGTCCCCCTTTGCCGCGTGGTCCGTCCGAATTGGCGAGGCGAATCCCGGTGTGTGTACGCCCGCGATACGCTCATCTCACTTCTTTTCCTTTGTGCACGCGAACAGGAAGGACGCACATTTGGTCCTTCCGAAAATTTCGGCGTGGTGCGTCCAATTGCCGAAAAGGCAGCGGGACATCCGGAAAGCGACCTTGTTTCGTCTCGAAAGAAAGCGACAAACGGCGGACTGTCCTCCAAGTCTTCCTCAAAATCTTGGATTAAAGCGAGGATTCGTTGAAGTTAAAGTTGCTGGACATTCTGCACGGTATTGTGTCTTCTTGTGCCCCAACAATCATCGAGTGTCCACTTCTGAAGGACTCCAAAGAAGGAGAAGTTCATTAACGCCCGTTACTGCAATCCATCATTTGTGGGTTCAATCACTCCCCCGCAAATGCGTGCTCGAACCCCAGACATTCGATTCGATCAAAGGTTTATCGTAAAAAGTAGATCAAATGTACAAACGAACGAATGAATAAAGA
>JAMPIO010000503.1:0-32414 GCA_024699865.1 Aphelenchoides fujianensis | reverse complement strand
TCGCCGCTCTACGCTTCGTGTGAGGCGGCCGAGCGAGGGCTTTTTTCTTCCACTCGCTTGCTCGTTCCGTTCGGCAAGCAGCGGACGAGCCAATGCCCCAGGGGGCATGAACACATCGATCGCAAGGAAGGGCTGAAACACCTATCGATTTCTCATTAGCAGTGGATTTGTTCCTGAACGCAAATCGAAAGAAGAGACGGAGAAATGCTAAGGCACTTGGTTCGTCAAATTGTTTGTTCAAATTAAAATCAAAGGATTGTTTCTTTCCAGTTATAGACGCCGATGAATGCGCTGAACTTCAAGTCAAGTGATGGATTACAGTCGTCGATGAACGATCTTTAGAAGTTCAACGGTGCAGCGACGATGAAGAGAGGGAAACTTTTTGCCCCCTCTTTCAACAATTGTCAGATGAACGAAACTGCTTGATTGAAACAGACATTCGGCCACTTCGATTGCGATTAGTGGAACTCTAAAGCCGATCCTCCAGTTTCACTCCAACAGTTAAGGGAGAAGTCGAAATTGCCGTCGGTTCGTAAAAGCGGGGGAATCCGCTTCGTTTTTATTGCGCGCATTACCCGGCCGGCCGCTTCTTTCGGCTCGTGGCCGGCGGGCGGGCGGCGGATTTGCCGACGAGTGAACGCGGGAGGGCTTGGAGGAGTTTTTGAAACAAAACGAATGGAATTTCCGTTCGATCGGCCACTTGCGCTCGCTTACCGTCTTTCCGTTCGAGTTTATCGGCGAACGTGAACGTTCTCTTCAACACGTGGAGATCGCGCTGCTCTTCGCCGCGTCCAAATGAAATTTCCGCCCGCTTTATTCACGCAACGTGCTCCTCGTCGTTCGATTCTCGGAACACGTCGAGGAGCAGAAGCGTGCAGGAGATGAGGGGGTTGATGAGTCGATTGTGTGCCGCTTGAAGGCGCGCAGAAGAAAGGAGGTCGGCGGATGTCGCTCATCGACCGCCGCGCGGCTCTCGGGGACCTTCGGGCCCCCGCCGTCTTATCATTTTTCGCTTCTTTCCGCACGACTGGACGGCGGCGTCTTCTCGCGCTCGACGGCCCGGTGGCGCGAATCGAGGGCAACTTCTTCGCCCGTCCGCTCGCTTTTTCTCTTCGCGCAATTCCCGCGGATTTTCGAACGGCGGGGGCGCGAGTGACGAGAAGCCGGAGGGCCGCGCGGTCATCGTTCGGGGAGAAAACAATCGAAAGAGGCTTTGGAGGCGGCCGATGGGCGGTTTGGAACCCCGTCCGCGTTACGGCCACTCGTCAAACGTTCTTTCTGGCCGTCGAGCGCCGAAGACCGCCCCGCAGAACAAAAAGCATTGTCCGCTCGTCGGGAACGAAAACTAATTGGACGACGCTTTGTGGACGTGAGTGTTCGCAACTTTCGATTCGTTGCTTTCTGCTTGTTTTGTTTGCAGACGTCATTTCGCGTTACGAAGTCGCCCACGCGACGGTCGCTCGTCGTCCCAAATCTTCTTTTCGATTCTTTTTTGGCCGTGGGAACAATCGGAGAAGATTTGGGCGCGGGAGTCTTCCGCGTGTTCCTTTCGACGGAAAAACTTTCGGTTTTCGTTCAAAAATCGCTCCTTTCGTTCGTTTGTTGACCGTCGTGATTTGGCCGACGGGCGCGACGGTTTGCGAATCCGCGCAGCTCAAATTACGTGTGTCGCTTTTCGTTTCGTTTTCGGCAACTTTTGGTCGTCCGCTTTGTGCTCTTGACTTCGCGGACCGCGCGAGTTCGTCTGCCGTTCGAGACGCCCGTCCGGAGGGGTTCATCTGCCGACTCCCGAACAATTTTTGAACGCTTTTCTTTTGTCTACGTATTCCACTTGTTGCTCGAATGGAGGGGCCATCCAAGTGGTCCTCTTGGCCGTTCGGCGGGCGCCTGCCCAGAAAGCGTCAGGCAGTCGGTCTCAAATCTCATCTCATACCCAATCGATCGAATTTTATTCGAAAAGCGAGCACTCGAAGAGGACGCTGATGTTCCGTTTTGTTCTTTTGGACCGGAAACCGAATGGAAACATTTCCTCGTTCTTCTTGCGGCTAATTCGATTTGGGGCATAACTGCTCGTCGGTTTCCGCTTCTGCGCATCCCCGCCCGCCTTCTTCTAATTGACCGCAAGCAATGGAAGTCGTTCTCTGCTCTCTCCGTGAGCGGCACATCCGTTCGCTGACATCAACCGACCTCTTCTTCCCCCGAACGGCACATGGATCCTCGCACTCTGCAACAATTAGTGGACAGAAGGGCGAGTGTCAGGAGATCTTTTGGTCGCCGAATCATCCCGCCGGCCGACCGGCGACCACTCGCTCGACACCAAGAGTTCAACCGGCGGCCTTGAGGCTCCTGAGAATTCCGCGTGGCGGCTGAATGGAGCGCGGGGACAATCGGGGCGTCCAATTAGCTTCCCGCCGGCGATCTCCGGCGACATTCGGCCAAAAGGAAGTGGGAAGTCGATTGTTTCGAAAAGCACTGCTTCCTTCTGATTACTCACTTCTCATCGGTTGTTGGCCCCACGACGACCTGCAAGCACGCCGCGTGCACCTTCGGCGGACGTGGGAACCGGCCGCCTCTCGCACCGCCGACCGTTGCAGACGAGCGGCCAATTTTTGATTACTTTCCGCCACTCGCGCTCTCATCGGCCGGCCGAGTGGTGGCCGCAGCTGTCCGCTGATTATTGGGTTCGTTCCCACCGCCCCGAGCCGCCGGCCGGCTCGCGGGAATCGGCGGTCCGGCGGGGATAACGGGAACCCGCCCAATTATCCCGCCGAACGTCTCGCGGCCTCGTGCTCCTGCTGGAATGCTCTCGTTTCTCCCCACAGCTGCTTGTTGCATTCGCAGGCAGGTTAATGAACACTCTTGATGGGCACTGAGTGTTCAGTTGTTTTTTGCGGCCATTCTTCGTGCCTGTTGCGTGACGAAAAGAAGTTTGAAGACGCGTGTACGTGCGTCTTTCAACTTGTGATTCCTCGGCTTTCAGGCTCCTTTCCCGACGTGTTTGCAATGCTCTAATTTATTCTTTTTGTTTACTTCCGCGCTTTATACGAGGTGAGTGGATACAGCGGCTTTTAGTTTCACGAACGAACTCCCTGCAGATGGCGAACGAATCGACGGCAGCAGACTTCCCGCTCCCGCCCAACCTGTCCGCCTTCTCCAATCGGTCGGAGTGCGCAGTTGAAGTGAGCATTCGAGCAGCGAGGAGTGTTCAATCGTCTTATTTCAGGCCCAGGAGCTGGTCCTCACGCACGACGCGACGAATCTTCGGCTTCCGTTGCCCGTCTTAATTTTCTTCGCCTTCCCGGCCACCGTCATCATTTTGCTCACAATTTTCGGCAACCTGCTCGTCCTCTGCTTCAAGGCGCGGGTGGGACGAACGAACACCACGCTGCTCGTGTGGAATCTCGGCTTGACGGACTTCCTTGTGGGGCTGTTCGTGTTGCCGATGGGCGCCGTCCATTTGATCACGAGGAAGTGGGTCTTCGGCCGCTTCCTCTGCCGCGTGTGGGTGGCAGCGGACGTCACGTTCTGCACGTGCTCCGTAGTGACCATCTGCGTCATTTCGGCCGACCGCTACCTGGCCGTTACGCGGCCGCTTCGCTACAAGTCGCTCGTCACCAAGATGAAAGTGGTCTCCTTCATGATCGGGATTTGGACGTTCTCGTCGAGCATCCTGCTGTCCACGGTGAAGTGGGAGCACTCGGATTGTGTGGACGAGGTTCGACACCCATTAGTCCTCTCCAACCGGCAACTCGCCTCCTTTCAGACGATCTGCTTTGCGGGCAACGAGATCCGCTACTTGGCCCACAGCGTGGTGTTCGCCTTCTTCCTGCCCGCTTCTGTAACCCTAACGCTCTACTGGAGAATCTACAAGCTGGCGAGGAACCGGCAGAAGGCGTTGGATCGGGGCTTCCTCATGATCCTCGGCCACAACATGAATTTCCTTACCAACACGCTGTCTCAGAATGTTCGTTTAAAGCAGGCGCTTTGAGAGATTGATCGCGTGTGTTTAGACGACCTTGCGGGTGCACTGGGGCCGCAACAACGGGATGGTCGAACATCAGCGGCGAGTGCTGCGGACTCACGAACGAATCGCGAAGACGTTGGGCGTCGTATCGTGCTCGTTCCTGTTCTGTTGGTTGCCATTCTTCAGCCTCTATTTGACGAGTGAGTTCGAATGAGGAGATTAAATCATGAACGGATGTTTCAGACTACCAGTGCCGTGGTTGTATCCCCACGCTTGCGATCGATATTGCATCCTGGCTGGGCTACTGCAACTCAATGATCAACCCGGTATGAAATGGAACAAAAGAACCTTCCCTACTCTCGGATTGCAGGTGATCTACTCGTTCACGGTCAAGGAGTTCAAGCGGTCGGCTCTCCGCTTCCTCCTTCCGTTGTGGCAGTTCTTGTGGCCACTCATCCCCTGCATTCCGAAGCCACCCGAGAATATTTCGCGGATGAGCCGCCAACAACCGAAAGGAAAGCGTTCGAACGAGGCCAATCGAAACAAACCGCCGCCCTCGTACATGCCCACGAAGATTCCGACCAAGCGGCGCTGCACGGAACCCGCGATCTTCGCGCTCACCCGCACACCCACGAGCGCCATGAACAAGAAGTGAGTGGACGAAGGAATGAACACGCAATTTCGTGTTCAGATTGAAGCCACTGATCGAAGACGCCGTGGAGATGCGCCACACAATCGCCGAAGATCCCTATCACTCGGAGGACGCACACGAGACGACGTCCAGCGAGAACACGGAGCCCCTCCTTTTGTTCGAGACCTCGACGGCGGCCAATCCCTCGACCACCACGAACATGAACGAGTGGAACAGCCGGTCGCCGATCGGCAGCGTCTACCACCAGGCGAAGATCAGCCCGTCGAACAGCGGCAGTCAGCACTCGACCAAGAAGAACACGATCTCCACCACCGCCTCCTCCAGCGCTTTCAACTTCTTTGCGGGCGGCAAGTTCCGAAGGAAAGGTGAGTGTCGGCTGGCCATCCATCCAACCGTTGCGCCTTTCAGCGGGCGAATTCGAAGCGGCCGCCCGCGAGTCGAACGGCGAGCTTCCCGGGCAGGCGGGGGCGGCAAGCTGGCGTCCAGCCTCTCCGGCTCGTGGCACAACATCAAGAACGTCGCCCAAGAGCGCGCCAAACGCTGGGCGCTGGGCACCCACTCGGCTTCGATGGACGCGGGGGTGCCGCCGGAGGTCGAGCGGCGGAAGGGGAACCTCCGCGCGGCCGCCGACCCGCAGCCGACGGAAAGCGGCCGGCCGCTCCTTGCCGCCGCCCACTCGGCCGACCGCCCCGCCACGCTCGGCGACTTCGAGCTGAGCGGCAGCCAGGCGTCCGTCCGCGTCTACTGGAACACGCCGGAAACCGACCTCTGACCGCCGATCTTCCCGTTCGAACGAGCGGTCCTCTTACTAGTTTTATTTATTCACGAATAAACCTTCCGATTGATTGACAGCTGTTTCGTTTGTTGCCCGTCCTCCAACGGAAAGCAGCGGGGCGCTGAACGCGTGCACCAGCCGCCCGGTTCCTCCCTTCGCTGCCCGAGCAGTGGAGTGTGCGGGGCTATAGCTCAGTGGTAGAGCGCTCCCTTAGCATGGGAGAAGTCGCGAGTTCGATTCTTGCTAGCTCCAGATTCTTTTGCCTTTTTAGCTTGGTGGACAAAGCAACGCGAATGTCTTTCTTTCACGCATCATAGGGATGACGGCCGTTGGTCGCAAGGCCTCGCATCACCCGGACGAATCGATATTTTTCTGTCGTGCATAAACACGTGACGGAGGACGAGAAATCCACTCGTTTTTCCGTTTCACCCATCTGCTCCCCCGCGTCGTCGTCACCCGCCGAAAGCGATCTCCCGCCCGAAAAGCGCCGTCGACCGCTCGCTGCGATCCCGCGTAAACATTCTTCCCGCACTTTGAAGTGAACAGATCGCCGGCAAGATAAACATTCGTCTTTTGCCGATCGATTCTTTATTGTCATCGACGGTGAGGCCATTCAAAGGATGTCCCAAAGCAGTCAACAGAAAACGCGAGAGTCTCTCCCAGTGCCATCGCGCGGTCGTTTCGCTTCCGTTCGGCGGCGGCGGCGGCGACAAACGAACGGAAAAGAGCACCGGCGAGTCGCCGTTGCAGCCCGCCGCTCTCTTTGTTGCCCCACCGCCCGCGTGCGAAGCGAGGGGCCGCGAAAGCGGACGGGCGCTTTTCGCCGCCGCCGCTGCCTCAACGCGAAAGAGCGCGCTGCCCGTCGCGGTCGCCCGGAAAGCCGCTGCGGCGGCGATGCGGAGCGCTTTTTCGGTCGACCGTCTCGTGCAGACGAATTTTCACTGGAAACAGACGTTTTTTCGGTCCACCCGCCGCTCGGAGGTGCGCCTCGAGCAGACGGTCGCCCACTTTTCCGTTCGATTGGTCGAATTCTGCGGGTTTTCATCGAGAAATCACGTGATTTTATCCATTTTCCCATCATTTTGCAGGCACCGATGGACCCGGAATGCAGGTACGAGCCGGAGGGCCACGTGATCGCCCGCTTCGAGATCCGCCCGCCCCGCCCGTTCCGCTCGACGATCTTCGAGCTCAGCAAGGCGCTCCCGGCCAACGTCTTCTTCAAAATGTACTACTACCCGTCCGGCAGGAACGAGCCGTGCCCCGAAGATCCCACTGCGGAGATGGGGATTATCGTCACGGACTTTGGGTCCTTCTCGACGCTCCACTGTCACCTCCAGTGCCGCATCACGAACGCGGTCTCCGAGACAGTCCATCTGGGAGGTTCGCCTTTCACTCGTTTTTCTTTTGATTTCCCTTCTGTTCCGTTTGCAGATCGGCAAGCGTGCACGTTCGGGCGTGACACAAAGCAGCGCTGGACGTACTGCATCCCGCGAAGCGAGCTGGAGGCCGCGCAACGCGATTCCGACTACATCTTCGCGGAAATTCGCGTGGAAACGGCGTTGCCGGAGACGCGCGTGAGCCGCTCGCTGTCGCCCGTCCAGCGGCGGATCGAAGGTGAGCGAAGGGCTTCTTTTGCTTGACAGCTCGCTCGTTTGCAGCCTCCCTCCTCTCGTCGCCCGAGCAGCCGGAGCAGCTCGAGGCGCCGCCGCTGCCGGTGGCGGAGGACGGGACGGCGACCTTTCTCTTCCCCGTGGAGAACGTGGAGCAGCAGCACGAGTCGGACTTCCGCGTCCGCTTCGAGGGAATCTCCTTCATGCTCCGCTTCCTGCCGAACAGCTGGGGCGACGCGACGTTCGAGTTTTTCGCCCGGCACTTCGCCGCCCGTCGCCGGGTGCCGCTCGAATTCGAGTGGAGTCTGCAGAACGCGGATCGAGTCACGAAATTCCGGCATTGCGGTGAGTGGGCGAACGAAAGCGGTGATCCGTTCGGTGGCTTCAGAGGTGGTCGAGCTCGCCGATTGCGAGTGCAAAGCGCAGCGCAAACCGAATTGCAACTGCTCGCACACGAAGGTCCACGTCCTCTTCTCGGTGCCCAAGAAGCCGCTCCGCTCGTTCGCCGGCGGTAAGGCCGTCTGCCTGACGCTGAAGCTGCGACGGCTGGAGGAAAGCGGCGAGGAGGACGCGCCGAAGAGCTCGCCGTTCAGCGGCCTCGTCCTCGTCGGTGAGTTCCGCAGCGAGTGGTCGTCCGCTTGAACGCGAGTTCTGCCGCAGACTCCTGCACGTCGTTCGACGAGACGCGAGCGACGACCTTCCGCTTGCGGCTCCCGAACATCGACCAACGGATTCTGCACGACGAACTGCGAATGTTCGAGGGAATTCCGTTCGCTTTCCGCTTCTTTCCGGCAAGCCGCCACTCGCCGGCCGCCCACTTCGACCTCGTGACCGTCGGCGGTCGAAAGCAGGCGCCCGTCCAGCTCCGCTTGGAGTGGAGCCTCCGGAACGCCGCCAAAGTGACGTGCTTCCACCACTCCGGTTCGTTCGAAAAGAAGCGAGTTGGTCACTCGACGGCGAGTTGCAGAGCGAATCGAATTGCGCGGATGCCAGTGCCGCGGAGTGTGCCGCTGCTCGGAGTACGAGCGGAAGGCGAGCTTCCGATTGGTCGGCCAGGAGCTGCGCGCCTTCGCCGACGGGCACCCCGTCGTTTTGGTCCTCCGCATCTGCCCGGCCGGCGAGCCGATCGAACGGGCGGCCGTCTCGGCGACTCCGCCGGCCACTCCAAACGGCCTGCCGCCCGTCCAGTTGAAGCTGCTGAACGGAAAGGAGGAACCGAGCAGCCGCCCCTCTTCGGCCACTCCCCGACCGTCCTCCGCAGCCAACGGAACGAAGAAGACGCGCGCAGTCGACCGCAAGATCCCGCCGCTCTCTCCGCCGAAACCCGCGGAAATCGAAATCATCGTGCTTTCCGACGATTCGGACGTCGAGGAGGAGCGGCCGAACGCCAACGCTGTGGCCAACGGAGCGGAGGTCCAGGAGCAGCCGCAGAACGGCCAACCGGAGGAAACGGCGGGAGAGGCGCCTCCAGAAGACGTGCGAGTGGAGGAAATCGAAGTCGAAACCTCGCCGATCGTCCTGGACGCCCCCGAGCCGGCGGAATCTTCGGGTTTGTTCGAATAAACGTCCAGCAATCGATTCATCCGCTTTCAGCCCCCAACGACCAGCCGCCGGCCCTCGAAGCAGAACCGCAGCAGGCGGACGTGCAGCAGGAGGGAAAGTCGCAAACGGAGACGGCGAAAGGTGGGCCGTGATTTCTTTACATTGATTATTTTGTCGATGTTCAGATCGCTCGCCGTCGCCGCCCGAATCGCCGCCCCGTCTGCATCGAAGCAACTCGACGGACGACGCGGAGAGCGGCGATTCGGACGTGAGCATTCCGTCGAGTTCCGAGGACGACGAGGAGGACGCGCCGGCCGCCACGCCGTCGACCGCCGCCCCGTCCGACCGGCCGCCCAAACGGTCGCACTCGCCGAAGGACGGCGAGGAGGAGGCCACGAAGAAGCGGCGCAAACGCGACTTGCTGAAGCTCCTTGTGGACGACGCGGAGTTCACCGTTCGTTCTCATTATTCATTCATTCTGTTTATTCTGCTTTCTGCAGGTCGAACGGGAGCCGCTGGTCGCGTCGTCCGGCTACTTCGCGCGGGCGGTGGCCGAGAACGTGGGCGCAACGGAGTTCCAGCTGAACGGCATCCACGCGCCCGTCCTCGCCGCCATCGTCAAGTGGGTCGAACGGCGGGAGGTAAACCGCTTGGACAAGGTCGCCCAAGAACTCTACGTGATGGCCCGCGTGCTGGAGATCCCCTCGCTCTTGGTGAGCTTTCCATCCACCCGCGTCCCTCTTGAATCGCCCGTTTGCAGGAGAAGTGCCGCGATTCCATCAAGCTAACCTGCCGCTTCAAGAACTTCGCCCAATCGCTCATCTTCGCCGTCGAGCACGAGGACCCCGAGCTGATCCGCGCGATGGCCTTCTTGTGGCGCACCCCCGAGCGGCTGCTGCCCGTCCTCGTGAGCGACGAGTTCACAAAGGTGCTTGCCGAGCGTCCCCTCTTCATGGCCGAAATCTTCAAAGCGATGAACGCGAAGTGACCGCTGATCTCCGTGCCTTTCTACCCACCAAACTCCCGTGGTTGTTTGTTTGTTTTGTGAATGCATATTCCACTTTAATTTAATCGTTACCTATTGTACCTGAGTGTTAGCAAAGAAATACGCGGTTGTTCTCCACCAATAAACCTCGAAAAGGGTCTGCGAGTAAGCGGTTTATTGCACACGGTCGTGAAGAGAGGAAACGTCCTTCTCCATTGGACCTTTTGCTCATTAATCGCGAGAGCGTGAGAACAGTTTGATCAGGTCCTTGAACCATTGGTGGCGGGTCTCCACTACTTCCACCCACTCGGCGACGAACAGGTTGACCTCGCCATCCTCCGAGTTGCGAGTGCTCGTCCACACGAGCAGGCGGCCGTCCGGGCTCATCAGCGGGGCGGAGTTGTTGCCCATGAATGTGATCTGAAGCGAGCCGTTGGAAGAAGAAGTGCCGACCGACCTGCTCCATCGACTGCCATCCGACGTCCACGAGGAAGAGGTTCCGTCGGTCCGAAACGAACAGCCGCTGCCCGTTCGAGTGGAAGCAGACGTCCGCCACTAGGACGCCCGCTGGAGTCGCCCGGCGGACGTCCGTCGTGTTTTCGAGCGAGAGTACGAAGATGCCGCCGTTTTCCTCGCTCAAAACAAGCGAGTGTTGATTGAAATGAAGTGGTCACTCACGTGGAGATCCCCTGGGTGTCTGTCGGTTCTCCGTAGAAGGCCAGCTTCTCGCCGTTCGGAGAGAAGGCGGGACTGCCGACCGCTTCGAACTGCTCGGCCACAGGCGTTCGCTCCAACGGGCTGGTCGCGTTCAGGAGCCACAGCCGCCGGCCGCCCGCCTCGGCGCCCACGAAGGCGACCTGCCGGCGGGCGGACGCGGCCACCTGGAGGGCGCTCAGCGGACGGCGGTTGCGCGTGAGCGGGACGGGGCGGTGGGCGCGCTCCAGCGGCAGCTCGAAGAGGTCGAAGTTGCCGGCCGCCCGCTCCTCGTCTGCAAGCGGCAGAAGGAAGAGTGGAGTGGAAGGGGGTGTTCTCTGCGGACTCACCGCCGTCCGCCGTCCAGCCGCCGCACGTCTCGGCGGGCGTCCGCCGCTCGAGCGGCTCGAAGCGGCGCAGATTCGAGGCGACCACCAGCGAGTGGCCGGCGGGCAGGAAGGCGGCCGACTCGAACGTCCCGAACCGGTTGCTCACGAGGCGCGGCGTCGCGTTCGCCTGCTCCAGCTCCAGCGCGTACAGCTGCAAGAAGACGGCCGTTCGAGCTCCCCACCGCCCACCCACCTGCTTGCACTCGTGCCCGTAGTGCGCGGCCGCGTGCGGCGAGTCCCGTGCGGCGAACACCAAAAAGCGGCCGTCGTCGCTGATCGTCGGGCTCGAGTGCACGCCGCCGAACGTCAGCTGGCGGACGTTGCGCAAGTGGACTTCAAGGCCGGACTGAATGTGCCCATCCGCAAGAATAAAAAGAAGCGGGAGAACGAGAAACACAAGCAGCTTCATCGTCGAGTGAAAGTGTACGAATGGCGGGCTTGGGGGAGTTGATGGAAGAGAGAAACACGAAAAGAGGCGGTCTTTGGACCGCGGCGAACGGCCGAATCCCTCGCGGGAAGGCGCCCGTTCGTCTCCCATTCATCACAGACGTTGTTCTTCGAAGAGAAGATGGATGGGCGGTGAGGAGCAAAGCCCCGACATTTTTCTTTCTGCCATCTTCCCGACATCTTCCTTTCCTACCGTCTACATCCCCAAAGGGAATTGGCAGCGAGGAGAAGAAGCGGCCGGGTGTTCGCCCACCGCTCGGATGATCCAATCGAATTCGAGCGGATGGCCGCGATTCGAGCACCGAGCGGCGGGCGGATGATCCGCGCCGATCCCCGCCGAGTGCACGCGACAGGCGGGAGTGATCGACGGTGTTCTCCGTCGTGATCGTCCGGCCGCCAAATTGCTTCTCGGTAATCCGACCGCCCGCCCTGTTCGCGTATAAAAGCGGGCGGCCGGAAGTGAACACGAGTGAAAAGAAGCGAGAGCCATGCGGATTGCTCGTCTCCTCTCCGCTCTCCTGCTCCTCGCCGGGCTGCGGGCAACGGACGGGTTGCTCTGCTATCAGGGAATGCAGAACCACAGCTTGCCGGTCACCGGGACGCCCACCGCGTGCCCCGTGCCCTGCTCTTCGTGCGTGCTCACGATCGACGGCACCTCCGGGATGGCCACTCGGTCGTGTCAAACGGCCAACTGCACAGTAGGTAGAAGGGACTAATGGCTTGTTCACGCGTTCCCTATAGCTCAACGGGATCCCGAGCTACAGCGGCTTCTGCCAGCGGGCGATGATGCCGAACAACATTTTTAACACGTACTGTTGTTGCAGTGAGTCTTCTTTGCGTTGGATCTTTCTTATATCTCCTGCAGACGGCGACGGGTGCAATTTCAACACGAACTTCATGATGCTCCCGCCAACCTCCTCCTCGCCGCCCTCGCCGCCCGCCTCGCCGTTGATTTCGGCGCCCATCGCGATGGACACAAACCCTCCGCTTCGTTGCTTCCAAGGCATCCAGAACAGCAGCATGCAGATGATCGGGACGCCCACCCCGTGCTTCCTCCCGTCTTCTGCGTGCACGACGGTCGTCGACGGGGCCACCGGTTTGACCACCCGCTCGTGCCAAACGATCAACTGTACGGTGAGGAGAAGACGATCAAAGGGCATCTAACTTCTTTCTGCAGCTGGGCGGCGTCGTCAGCAGCACGGGATTCTGCAACAACTTCACGTCGAGCAGCTCGGGGGCAACGAACACGTATTGCTGCTGCTGTCCGTTCTAAATACCTCTGCTCTCTCATCCTTCAAGCTTTAGACGGGGATGGGTGCAATGGAAACTCAACCTCTACGCTCCCAACGACGCTCTCGCCTGCAACGCTTCCCTCGGCAACGATGCCGCCGACTTCGACTGCTTCCCTTGCGTCTTCCGCTCCACTATCGTCCACCGTCGTCCCGGCCACGTCCTCCCTTCCGTCTACTTCGGCTCCCTCCACGGCCTCCGCCGCTTCAACCTCGTCCGCTGCTCCGACTTCGATCCCGCCTTCCACATCCTCGCCACCGTCCACTTCCGTTCAATCTACGTCTTCTGCTTCGACTTCTTCTTCGGCCCCGTCGTCCAGCACGTTACCTCCCACCACCTCGACAACGCCTTCGACCATCAGCACGATCGGTAGCACGCAATCGACGTCCAGCGCGCCCACTTCTTCGACTCCTCGTCCTCCGTTGAGCTGCTACCAAGGCCTGATGAATTCGTTGAGCTTGTTCGGCAGCTCCGCTCCCTGCCCGATGCCCTCAGCTGCGTGCTCGCTGGTGGCCAACTTCGCGACACAAACGGTCACTCGCTCGTGCCAAACGACCAACTGCTCGTTTGCTCCGTCGACGGGCGTTGGTCAATGCGATTACTCGAACATCACGGACACCGCCACGTGTTGTTGCTGTAAGCAGAAGCGGCTAGGAGGAGATCGAAGAACCGTTCGTTTCAGATGGGAACGGCTGCAACAGCATTGTGCCGACGCGCTCGTTTTGGATCCCCAGTCCACCGCTCTCTGTTCCCACTTCTCCTCTTCCTTTCTCGCTTCTACCATTCTCAGCTACACCCTCCTTGTTGTCTTCTGTTCCTTCGTCCTCGATTGCGCCCTCTTCGTTGCCTCCTATTCTTTCATCCACTCCCGCATCCCTCCCCTCAATGCTCCCGTCTTCGGCAATGCCTCCTTCCTCCGTACCTCCACTTTCCTTTTCCACAAGCGCTGGTTCTTCTTCCATTCCTCCCGCCACCTTCTCCTCCTCGAGTTCTCAACCATCGGCCACCTCCACAGTGCCCGTCTTCCGCAAGTGCTTCCAAACGGGCGCCCGGAACTCGACGCCGCCCTTCGATCAGACCGCCTCCTCGTGCCCGGCGGGAGCGAATGGCTGCGTGCTGGTGACCGACGCAAGCACGAACACGACCACGCGGGGCTGCCGGATGGGCAGTTGCACGGTGAGTGGACGTACTTTTTATTCAATCTCTCCTTCCGCCTTCAGTTCAACGGAGTGCTCAACCACCCCGGTTTCTGCCAGTTCTTCAACAACTCGATGTTCGTCGGAACTTACTGCTGTTGCTGTGAGTCCACTCTTTTCCTCCCCTCACTTCTCTTGCAGCTCGGGACGGCTGCAACTACAACGAGCAGACGGTGCCCTCGGACAGCGATCCCCGGCCTTCCTTCGACCCGCCCCTCACGACCCTCTTGCCGCCGATCAACCGCCTGCAGGCCTCCCACTCGGGCAAGCAGCGGAAAGAAGACAACTTCGAGCTGAACGGCGAGGGCCCGAACATCTGGCGGGAGACCTGAAAGTGCTGGAAGGCGGAGAGAGCGGAGATAAACGTACAAATGTTTGCGTGCACCGATGACGTTCATTCAATCACAATACGATCATTGGAATAGCTGCTGTAAAGAATAGCACACAAATCTTGGGGTCTCATCTACATACCGTCGTGAGTAACGCGGTTTCATCGCCTTCTTGCTGCTCACCGACCAGGATAATTGTTGTTGTTCGTTGAAGGTTCGAGCAGAACTCACCGAAGCCACTGGCCGAAGTCTCGGCGATTGACCGACGAGCATCCGCTGTGTGATTTCTGCTCTTTGGTCATCTCGTCGCTTTTTGTGAGGAGCGAACGAGGGTGATGGACCACTGAGTGCGGTCATCGTTTGTACATTCCGTCCTGGCTCAAAAAACAATCGGTTAATGGTACCTGAACGGTCGGCTTTTCTTTTCTCCGCTTTCGGCAGAGGCGGGCGTGGAAAGCGGACGACTCATCCCTGAACAAACCGGACAAGTCGAGGTGGGATGGGACCACAACGGTTGCTTCAACCCAGCAAGTGCCGACTGCTCCAAACTGAAAGAATAGAGGAGACGATTTGTGTCGACCGCGATGCAAATTTCGAGTGCAGGCGGACACCAACAAGCGAACGGACGGCATTTCTTTTTTGCCGCCACTCGCGAGCAGTCGGCCACCCACTCACTCACCAACAGGAAGGATGGAGACGAAATCCGCCCTCGACTCGACCCTCGGCTCGACCGCCCACTCGACGGACAGCCGCGTCGCCCGCCGCTCCGTGGCCGCCGCTGCCGCCCCGCCGGCCGTCCAGTCGGCCGCCGCCGTCGCGCTGCTGGAGCACCTCGCCGATCGCTTCCAGCGCGCGCCGATGCGCCGCGGGCCGAACGGCGTGCTGCTGGCCGAGTTGGACGTGCGCGTGGCCGCTGAAGAGGTCTTCGAGGTGTGCGGCTTGGCGGTGGACGCGTTCAAGCAGCAGCCCGCCCTCCTGCGCCTCTCGTCGTGAGTCCCCTTCACTCCTTCCACCCACCTTCTTTTGATTGCAGGGACCTCCTGCCGCTGACGATCGTCGGCGACATCCACGGCCAACTGCGCGACGTGCGGCTGATCTTCGAGCGGCTGGGCGAGCCGGGGCGCCACTCCTACTTGTTCCTGGGCACGTCCCTTCCCTCCGCTTTCGTTCAGTGGTTGCAGGCGACTACGGAGACCGCGGTGTGCAGGGCGTGGAGGTGCTCGTCCACCTGCTCGTCTCCAAACTGCGCCACCCCGCCCACTGCTTCCTGCTGCGCGGCAACCACGAGGACTACAACACGTCGATGGTCTACGGGCTGCTCGACGAGTGCATCGGCAAGTACGGGAACGAGGGCGGACAACGCGTGTGGCTCTCGTTGGGTACGTGCCCCCGATTGGTCACCCACTCCCCGCTTGTTGCAGTGAACGTGTTCAACCACCTGCCGTTCGCGGCGGTGATCGGCGACCGGATCTTCGCGACGCACGGCGGCCTCTCGCCCGACCTGCACGCGCCGGAGGACGTGAACAAGGCGCGTCCACTCCCTCTTATTTGGAGTAGCGTGAGATCTCGTTGCAGATCGTGCGGCCGTGCCTGATCCCGCTCTACGGCCTTGCGTGCGACCTCGTGTGGGCGGACCCGTCGGCCGTCTACGAGGGCTGGGCGCTCAGCGGGCGCGGCATCTCGTTCTCCTTCGGCGACCAGGTGGCCGAGCGCTTCTGCCAGCGCAACGGCTTCGACCTGATCGTGCGCGGGCATCAGATCAGCCAGGACGTGAGTGCGCGAGAACTGGCTTTTAATTACCTTTTCTTCTCGCTCCTCCCCGCAGTTCCACTCGACCGGCTACCGCTTCTCGCGCAACCAGCGCGTCCTCACGCTCTTCACGGCCGCCGACTACCAGCACACGCAGAACACGGGCGCCGTCCTCACCGTCCACCCGGGCGTGAGTTCCCGCTCGTTACCCTCATCCCTTTCGTCTTCTTGCAGCTCCGCCTCCAGTTCACGCTCTTCCGCCCGTGCACGCAGCGCCAACTCGCGAAGAAGGCCGCCCGCGGGTCCTCGCCGCCCTCCTCCTCGTCCTCCTCGCAGCGTTGAGCTTTGAGTTCGGCGAATAAACCCACGTTCTTTCGATCGCTCTTTCTCTCGAGTAGGTGTTGATCACTTGCTTTTGAGGAGCAGAGGCAGTAGCGAGCAAAGTGCCCTCGGATTGTCTTCTTTTTTGCTGTTGGAAGATCAAATGAGCTTTTGCGCGTCGCCGGCGTTTTTGGGGAGCTTTTTTGGCCGCTTCATCCCAAAAGCGGTCAGCAGCGATTCTCCAGCTCCACTTTTGATTTCAAAAGAGTGGCCGGTAGTTGGGCCTTGTGTGAGTGTCGACATCGTGGCTCAAACGTTCGCTGCGGACTTCCAGCTATCAACAACAATCTTTATTCCGTTTTTTTACAACAGTTGAACAACAAAAACGCAGGAATCACGCATAAAACGGCTTCATGACCTCGTTCACGATCTTTAGGCAAACCAACGAAGAGGAAGTCCCGCCCTACGACGCGTCCGATTCGAAGGGCTCCAACGGATGCAGCTTGCAGAAAGCAACGAGCTCGCCGCCCTTCGCGAATTCGGTGAGTTCCGTCCGCGCGAACATCGGCGACCATCCGCGACTGCGCAACGGGAACTTGAAGTCGCGTTCGCCGCCTGAACGCTCATGATTAGGCACCATTTTCACTGGCCGCTGTTGAGCAAAATCACCACATTTCTTCAACTGCTCCTTCTCTTCGTTCTCGAACCAGAATTCGAACTCCAGCGGGATGGACGGATGTTCGCCAAAGTCCTGAACGCGCAGGAACAGACCGCAGTTCTCCTCGCTCTTTGCACAGCTTCCTTTCTGGCAGAACCAGAGGTCGAACGTGGCGCCCGGCACGCTTTCAACTTGGAAGCCGCCGCTTCCGCATAGCTGCGTGAACTCGGAAGGCTTGAAGCGCTGCTCGACGTTTCCGAGTGGCAAGCTGTGAACCGTTGGGTCGATCCCGCCCTTTCGAGACCGTCTGAAATACAAAATGAAGCACCGTATCGCTCGTTTCTCACCTCTTCGTCGATCCAGCGGGCTCGGCAGCAGCCGAACCAGAAAAGTAATTCCCCATGAGGCGAAGAAGTGCAAACGCGGTAGGAACGAGGCGACCCGTTTGCCGACCTCCACTGCAGAACGAGTGGGTGAGTGAGCGGCGGAGCGAAGGACCCGGCGGGTCGGGAGACGCCGCGTTGTTTGGATTGCGCCAATGCATTCGAATCGTCTTTTAGCCGGCTGATCGCAAACCGCGAGGGAGGCTGGTGGTCGATTGAAAAGAAGCAATCGGGAGGCGCTTGTTTCTCAACCACTCATATCCCGTCGAAAGATGCGCCGGCTGACGAGCTCGTTTTGACTCCGAATGAACACACACGTTTGCCTCCTAGGAACGGTAGCGCCCTCTAACAGAAGAGAAAACGAAGCCCACTCGATGCACCCGTTCGACTGCCGCAAATCAACAGCCGATAATTCCGTTCACCCGTCGATTTGGTCGGCCGTTCCGCTGCACGTCCTTCCGCTTTCCGTCCACCGATTCGAGTCGATTTGGACGTCGATTGGGCGCGGATTGTGGCCTCGCGCAAAGTGGCCATGGGCGCGCGAGAAGCAGCCGCCTCTTCGAAGAATCCGGCGAAATTCGCGAAGAAAACGGTAATTCTTTTGTTTTGCTCAAATTTATTCTCTTTTCTGTCCAGTTCTTGTGCTCCATGTGTTCGTCGACCTTCAAGTCGTTGCTCAAACTCCAGCGCCACCTGAAAGACGGCCACTCAGCGTCGAGCGACGAGGCGAAACTCAAGCACGTGGTGGGATTCCTTCTTTCGTGCTTGATTCCTCGTTTAGCCCCACTGCCCCAAGTGCAAAGCCGTCTTCGAGAAGTCGGAAGGTTTCGATCACGAACGGTCCGTGCACTTGGCGCGTCAGAGTGTGCGTGGATGGATCTACTTGTGCCCCGAATGCCCCTTCCGCACGACGAGGATGAACGAACGCGATCGACACGTCCGCCGGGAACACCCGCGGGTTGACCTCGACCTTCCGCTCGTGATGTGGCTGGAGATCGACCTGCAGGCACGTCCTTTCATTCTAATCGTTCCCCATTTGTTCTCTCCAGTTCCACTGCCTCGAGTGCACGCATTCGTTCGACGAAAAGCCGGAGCTGGTGGAACACGTCGAGCGGGAGCACCGGCCCGATCGAACGTCCAACGGCGAGCTTTCCGTCCCCAAAGAAAAGGACGACGAGGAGGAGGAGCAAATGGAGCACGTGGCGGAGAAGGTGAACACCCCACTCTCTTGTTTATTTCTTCGTTGTTCAGACCGCCGGGAAGTCCGAAAAAGAAGAGGGCAACGCTTCGGGAGACGAACCACCGCTGCCGATCAAGACCGAACCGCAGTCGCCGCTTGCTCCGGTACGCTCCCCCCTTCTTCCGTTCACTCACGAATTGCAGGCGGCCGGGCCGAAACGAAGTCGTCGAGAAGAGCGCGCGGCTTCCGCCGAGCCGTCGGTCCCGCTCAAGCGCCCGAAGGACGAACCCCGAGAGTCGCTGGTCGAGCGGCTCGTGAGCACTCCGAAGAGCCCTCCGCCCACGCCCGCCATGAACGGAGAAGAGAACGGAGGGGAGTTCGAGTCCTTGAGCGTCTTGATGAACACGCTGCTCGCTCAGCCCCCCGTCCTCTACTACGACTACGAGCAGGTGAGCTCCCCCTCTACTCGTCGGCCATTCATTGCTGCTTCCAGCTCGGCTCGAAGTTCGGCCCGTTGCCGATCGCCGTGTGGAAGGCGGCCCCCAACTGCCGCGTCCTCTTCCTCCGTCTCGGAAAGAACAAGTGGAAGGGCGAGCCGCCGCTGGACGCGCCGATCGTCCGCTCGTCAATGCCCCGCTTCGAGGCGCCCCGCAACGCCGCCCGCGACTCCTTCCTGCTCGGATTCGTGAAGCTGGACGCCGAAGAGGCGGCCGCTCGTCTGCTGATCGAAACCAACAAACACACGACCTTCGCCGAGTTGATTCGCGACCTCGTGCCCGCGCTCGGCGTCGACTCGGCCCTCTTGATCACTTCCGAGGCGGATCGTGAGTCTTCTCCCTGCTTCCTTCGTTCATTTGCTTGTGTTCAGGACAGACGGCGGAGGCCTTCGATCAGGCGAGTTCCAGCGTGCGCTACCACGTCGTCTAAAGGGACAGCAGATCCCAGTAGCTTTCAGTTCGTCTCTAGTCAGGCTCCATGTTGTTCACTTGCTTGTTGGTTTGTTGTTGTTTTCTGTTGATTGTTGGCTGTTGATTGTTGGCTAAATAAATAGTTCTACGCTTTTCTTTCTTGTTGGTGGTTTCCGGATTGAATGCTGGTTTCAAGTCAGCAGCCGAAAGAAGAAGGAAGCAAGTGGGTGAAATTTGAAGAGGGAAGCAACAGCATCTTGCTTCTCTGGAGCTCGCGCTTTCACAAAGAACAGGCGTTGGACGATGCAGCCGCGGAAGGTGGGCAGATCGGAGTGATTCCTCGTCCACCCTTCGCTTTGCAGAAGAACTTTAGGATCCGCCAGAACACGCGACTCTCCCCAGGACTACAAGAAGTTCGCGATCCTCGGCGAGTGCCCGGAGTTCGCAAACGGCACTATGCGGCGAAACAAGCGGCGACGGGCGTGAGATTTGAATATGACGGCGAAAGGATGTCGTCGTGCTCGATGCTTGAGCGAACATCCGGGGTGCAGCGAATAAAAAACAAGGGTCAGACGAGCTCTGAATCGGCAGGAATAGACGAACGCTCAACACAAACGCAGGCGAGCAGACTTGATCGAAGGAGAATGCGCCAATCGCGAGCGCACAATCGAAGAAATGTCGTTTCTTTGTTGCTGGACATTCAGAAAGCGGTGCCAAGTGGTGGCAAGCTCCCGAAGATGAAGCGAACGGTCAGTCGCCCGTCTGTTCACGTTCTATCCGTCCCGTTGTTTCCGCCCGGTCGATTGATTCGCTTCCTTCTGGTCGCCGCAAGACGCGAACAGCCCGTTTTTTGTCCGTCTCTGGTTGTTTAAAACCCCCCAATCCTTCAGGTGTGTTTCGCCCTTTCTGCGGAGTCAATACTCGTGGTTCGTTTGATCGACCAAGTTCGAATGTCTGCTTGCACAGTCAAACCAGTGGATAGATTCCAGGGTTCCGCTCCCATGCAACCCGCATCCCTCCTGTTGTTGTCCGCTCCTCCTTCGGGGAGTTGCGGCGGCCAAAAAAACAGCGGGCGCGCCGATCGCTTGCGAAAGCGAGCGGGCGGGCGGGCAGACAGCCGGGCAAAACGACGCGCGGGCAAGCGGCGCTCCTCTCCGTTTCGCTGTTGGGCCGGCGCGTTCCTTTGCACGCCGCCGCGTTCGCCCTCCTCCGATCGGCCCATTTGTTCGCGCGCGTCCCACCTCCGCTCTTTTCGCTCCGCCGGCAGACCGCCGAGCAGCGCGTTCTTCGCTCGTTCGTCTCGTGGTCATCGAAGGAGATTGTTCGCTATCGATTGGCCTCGGCCTCCTCCGCGTGCTCTCATTCCCGTCTGTGATTTCAGCACCGCGAGCTCCGATCGAAGTGCCCGTAGCGACCGCCCGACTGCATCGAACAGAATGAACACGTGAGTTCGTTCGATCTTCTGCCCCTTTTTCCGCTTCTTTCCAGAAGCGGCCAACCGAACGGCGGCGGAGATGCGCTGGAGACGTCCTTGCCGTTCCTCATGTGCGACATCAAGGACTCCATCAAGCGGGGATTGGCGGAGGCCCGCCTCGTCTTCTTCACGCCGCACCAAAAACACGCGCTTCTCGTGGTCATGGACGGCGACACGCTCCTCATGGAGGCGCAACCGAAGGCGGGCGAGCGGCTCGGCCGCACGACCTCCATCGCCGTCGGCGTCCTGCACCAGATCGACCCGAAATCCAACCACCTTCAGGCGCTCCTCTTGAGTCCGACAGTCGAGGCCGCCGAGCACGTGAGTTCTTCCTTTCATTGGGTTTTTCATTATTTTCTTTTAGATGATGAACACTCTGCAGATGGCGGGCAAATACACGGGCATTCGGATGCGGTCGTGTGTGAGCGGCTCGCTCTCGGTGGAGGACGAGCGGCGGCTGTTGGGCAAAAAGAAGCCGCACGTGATCGTCGGGACGCCCGGCCGCGTGAACGAGCTGCTCGCCGGCGACGCCTTCGGTTCGTTTTGGGGACTCGCCGACGACTGCTCACTTTTCCCGTTTGCAGGAGTCGGCCAGCTCCGCTCGTTCGTTCTGCACAAAGCGTACGACAAGACGTGGGAGGCGCTGGAGGAGCCGCTGGCCGCGCTTCTCGGCCGCCTCCCGCCCGGCCGCTTCGGCGCCGGTCGCCAGCTGGTGGCAGACGGCGGCGTGACCACGAGCGTCTGCTTCCCGATCATCGAGGAGCGCCTGCCGCATCCCTTCTTCATGGTCGTCAAGGATCCGCAGGGGTGCTTCGACCTGGCCGAGTTCCGCAAGTGCCCGCAGAACGCGGACAAGCGCATGACGAAGGAGAACCAGCAGAAGTGCATGTGAGTGCCGGAACCTATTTCCCGCCTACATCCCTTCTATTCCAGCCCCATGGCGATGGGCCTTCCGCCGCACCTCGTCACCGTCTACGAGAAGGTGATGACCTCGGGCGCAAAGTCCAAGGAGGACCTGCTGAAGATCGCGGACCAGAAGACGCTCGACGAGCTCATGGAGCACATGCGGGCCTCGTTGCTGTCCGGCGGCGACGGACAGACGGGCACGAGCAAGAAGTGAAGGCAGCCGCTTCCATGGACGTAGACTTTTTTCGGACATTTGTTTCTTTTCCCGTTATTGTTCTGTTCTCCACGCACTCTTTCGAATGTTCTCACCTTTCGTTCTGTTTCTCCCGAATAAACCGCGGGCTCCAGCAAGTCGAAACGCGCCTGTTCATCGAGAGACGAGTAAGGGGGATGAAAGAACAGTTGAGCACCAGCCGAGGAGGCAGCACGAGTCCGCAGATGAGCCTCTTATCCATTCTGCCTATTCAGCTCGGCCGGTTGCATTCGAACGGTGCCCGCGGATGTTGCGCGGAGTCGGAACGCTCGAGCAATTGGGCCGCGTTTTGACTGCTTTTACTTGCCAGGCGGCCTTCTTTTGGCCGCCCAAATAAAGAAAGACTTTATGCCCCGCAATTAGCTACTCAGGAGGAGGCACTAACAAGAGATGCCCCTCAGTTGTCATCGGCGGATTCGGATGAGATAAAGCTCATTCGACGCGCCTTTTCGGGCTGATTCCAAATATGTGCGTTTTGCCTTTCCAGTCAAACAATGGATCGTCAATAATCCACCTGCCGACGATTATCTTTGAGTAGGGCTTTTGGGATCAAATTTCTACTGGCAAGTACAACCTCTGATTCAAAAAGTAGCCCAACTGAAACCCTTTTACTTCCCAAAACCGCGCTTCCAACCCTTCAAAATTCGAGAGCAAAGGGTCTACTCGTCGATTAATCGAGAATGTTGATTGCGTAAGTTTAATACCAATAGACCCCCGTTCATCAAACTGCATTTTCACATGAAAACAATAAGAATAACCCCTAAATTGTTTTGCAAATTTTATTGGCATAGAAAAAACGAGTAAAACATAAACCGACAAAATTACCGTCTCAGATCGCAAAACGCCAAAAATCGATCAGCAGTGCAAGGCAATCCACTTCGCCACTGCGCCACCAAGACACAACGGTGAAAAGAAGAAATGGCGCAGTTTTTTTCAAACTAAACTGATTTCAAAACAGCGAAAAACTACTGTAAAGGGGCATCTTTCGCGGTCGATATCTCGGCTCATCCCGCGATTGGGAACGTGAAACGCACATATTCGGGATCAGCGCGACGAGGCGCGTCGAATAAGCTATATTTCGTCCGTATCCGCTGGGTACAACTGAAGTACATCCTTTTTAACCCATAAGAAGCAAATATAGGACGTATAGTCAAGATATAAAAAGGTATTGCGACCCAGGAAGGATTCGAACCTTCAATCTTCAGCTCCGTAGACTGACGCGTTATCCATTGCGCCACTGGGCCTTCGAACCCAACGTGCGGTAGATTCTCAACGTTCCTCTTTCTGCGGCGAGCGAAAAAAGCGACCGCCTGCCTACCGAGCGGCGTAGAAGACGACGAGCGGGAGGCAGCGGACTGAAAGCGACGGGCGGGGCACACACACATGCATGTGGAACGTGCAAGCGTAACGCGTATTGGCGGCCTCCATCGGGAAGATAGCCGACCGCCGCAGAAAACGAGTGTGTCCGTTGTAGTCTAGTGGTTATGATTTTCGGCTCTCACCCGGAAGGCCGGGGTTCGATTCCCCGCAACGGAATCACCTTTTGCTGCTGTTACCTTGTGGATGGAGCTGTTTCAACGGCAAAGCTGCAGTTTCTTTTCGTGTTTCTGACATCGCTCCTGGGTTCTCTTCGGCTTCTTTTGGACGATGAAATGAGTCGTTGTGCCGCAAGGTAAAGCGAGGCTTGCACCATACAAATCACACATTTGCGGTGGCCAAAAGCGAATCAGACAGAAGCGCTGGGGCCAGCAGACACAAAGCGGCTGCACAAGGCAGAAAACGAGAACGGCGACTTGTGGACGAGTGATTTGAAATCCAGAGGGCGGGGCCGGCAAAACAGAACGGACAGCAAAAAAGGCCCGAGGTCAGCAATACGGAAGTCGGAAATGCGAAGCCCAATGGGAGGACGGAAGAAGTGTGATCAGCGTGCTGTACGAACAGAACAATTAACACTGGCGGCTTGAGGCAAGCGGGTAGGGATTGCGGAAGAGAAACCTTGCGGTACTTCCTCGAGTTTATCTTCCCGCCCGTTTGATCACAACTTCCCGCGCCGTTCGCAGCCCGCTTTCGTCATCACGCGGGCGACGGATCGCTGGCCCCGCCGAAAGCCGTCCCCCCGCATTTCGATTGTAATTCCCGGCGCCCCTTGCCGCCTTTTCCTGCCCGCTTCGTCTCCCGTTTTTCCTTTCCGCTCTTTCGCCCGCTGCCTCGTTTTCATTCCGCAGGCGGGCGGGCGGGCGATCGGTCGGTCCGCAACGGCCTCCTCATCTTTTTGATTTCAGTTCGATCGCGATCACGATGACGGCGTTATCTCGGTTGTCTTCCGCCGATCCGAACGTCGTCTCGTGGGAGATTCCCGATTTCTCGCGGCGTGTGGCGGGCGCGCAAGCGGGCGACCTTTGGACGGGCGAGCCGCACGTCCTCGAGCTTCCGGACGGCCGCTCGATCTGGTTCGTCCTCGAATTCCGCCCGTGCGGCACGCGGAAGACGGACGGCCAATCGAGCGGCCTCCACGTGCGGCTCTTCGGCGAGCAGACCGCCGTCCCGCCGATGGAACTGAGCGCGTGGATCGAGCGGGCGGACGGGACGACAGTCGGAGTGAAGAGTGAGTTCTCCCGCCTCTTTCTTTTGATCACTCGTTTGTTGCAGAGGGCCTCTTCGACTTCTCCACGAAGGCGGCGATCGGATGGGCGGCGTTCCTCTCCGCCGAAGAGCGGGCGGCCCTCGCGAGTGACCCCGTCCTCTACTTCTGCTGCGGCTTCCCATGGGCCGTCCGCCGCACGCACGTGATCTCTGCTCAGCCCACCGAGTTCCGCTTCCAGATTCCCGACTTCTGCTCCCGCTTCAAAACGCTCGCCTTCACGGAGAGCTGCGAGAGCGGCCCGTTCGTGGTGACGGGAGTGAACGGCGCCAAGTGGACGGTCGACTTCCAGCCGACGGGCAGCATCGAGGGGAAGGCGGGCTACTGCGCGGTGTCGATCGAAGTGGAGGGACTGAACTCATTGGTGTTCGTGCAGCAAGGAGTGTGGATCGAAGGCCGCGGAGGACGTCGGTCGCACAAATACGGCAAGTTCTCCACTCTCCCTTCTCTCCCATTCATTCTGCTCTCCGTTCAGCCGTCTACCGCTCGTTCGACTCGAAGAACTCGCGTCACGGTTGGAATTCCTTCCTCTCGCAGGCGGACCTCCTTGAACTGGCCGCCGGAAACTCGATCGCCGTCTGCTGCACCGTTCGGCCGCTGCTCGAGGTCGTCGAGTCGTCCGCCTGCACGCCGTTCCGGCGGCAGCTTGCCGCGACGTTCCTGCGCGAGAAGTACGCCGACTTCGAGATCCACGCGGACGGGCAGGTGTTCCCGGTAAGCAGCTACGAGCTTGCTCTCTCCTCTCCTATCTCCTGCCCCTTCTGCAGGCCTCGAAAGCGATCGTCTGCTCGCAGTCGCCCGTGTTCGACGCGATGTTCGAGCGGGGCACGCGGGAGCACAAAACGAACGTCGTCGAGATCAAGGACCTCCCCGCGGGCATCGTCCGCCGAATGCTCCGTTTCCTGTACGAGGGAGTGGTGGTCGACCTGGACGCCGTCGCCTTCGAACTGCTGCTCGTCGCCGACCGCTACGAACTGCCGCTGCTCGTCGTGAGTTCCTCTTTCGCTTCGTTCTAATGGCATAACGCTTGCAGAAGATGTGCACGGACTCGATCGTCCAGCAGCTCTCGCTGGAGACGATCGTTGACGGCCTCGAGTTGGCCTTCCGTCTGCCCCACTGCGAGGTGTTCCGCGCGCGAGTGTTCCGCTTCGCCCGAGAGAACCGAGCGAAAGTGATCGTGCTGCCCGAGTGGAAGGAACTCGCTCCCATTCATTCTGAGATCCTCGCCGAGATGGACAACGAGTAGACGGTTGTATTGCACTTCATTGTATTTTGTTTGTTTTGCGTTGTTTGTTGGTTGTTAACGAGTCGTAATAAAATAAAGAAGCGCACGAAGAATGCCTTCCAAACTTCAAGCGTTTGCTCGCGAACGAAAAAGATCGCCGCTTATCCGCACTCGCCTTTCCGCCGCCCCGCAAGCCGCTCGCCCGTCGCCCGCCCGCTGCCGCCCAGCGGCCGCTCGCTTCGTCTCGTCGCCCGCCGCCTCGCCTTTGACGGCCCTGTAGTATAGTGGTTAGTACATTGGACTTTGAATCCAGTAACGTCAGTTCGATTCTGACCAGGGCCTTGCTTTTGCATTTATTTCAGTGAGGCGTCAAGCGAGCCTTGCATCAATGGTTGTGTGCATTTGAATGGGGAGTGGCTTCTTTGAACGGAACATTTTATTTTGAAACCCGCGGAATCGTTCTTCCTTGGCATGCACCGAACGGAACGAACCCGCAATGGGATTCCCGCCGTTCTCCTTTGCTCTTCTAACAAACGGAATGCACACCCATGCCGCTGTTGTTACAAGGGATGCACCTCATTTGTCATCGGCGGATTTGGACGGGATATAGCTCATTCGACGCGTCTCGGCAAGACAAACAAAAGTTATTACTACCATTTTTGCCCAGTCGGCCGTCCAAAGCAGCTACGGCCCGCCAAACATCGCCGTCCGGGCTGACCAAAGGGGGGACCCTGTGTTCGAAACAAATTTTCTGTCGCTTTTCGGCAAAGTTGTGGGATAGGTTGTATTTTATGACCGATTTGAAAGCGTTGGCGTCATAAAATCATTGAAAACCCAGCCCTTGCCGCCCGCACCTTGCAGTCCGAATGTTGGGTCTATCGCTTTTGGACAGCCGATTAGTCGTCGTACAACCGTTGTCTTTCGAGATTTCTTTTGGAATCCGGTTTCTCATGTTGCAAAGGCCGTTAATGCCAAAAACCAGCCAAATCAAAGTCTTTTTAGTACACCAAACAGCCTGTCCAATCCATCGAAAAAGGCGACCAAAGGGGGTTGACCGCGGATTTTCGTCAAAAATTTCGATAGTGAGATTTTGATATCAATCGATTCCCCGCATCAAACTGCATCGTTTAGAAGTTAAAATAAACATCAAAAAGCAGAACTTGTCGAGATAAACGTGTCAAAACGCAAAAAATCGAACCAGCATGCAAGTCAACCGTCTTCGCCACTCGGCCACGCCAACACAACGGTGGAAGGAAGAATGAGACCGTCTTGAGCACGTGTGGAAAATGGGCGGCTGCAGTGGCGAGAAAGCACTGCTAACTTTCACGCGCTGTATCTCCGTTTCACGGCCGACTGGGCAGCTAAAACGGGTAGATTCGGGATCAGCTCGTCGAGGCGCGCCGAATGAGCTATATCTCGTTCAAATCCGCCGATGACAACTGAGGTGCACCCCTTGTTAGACTGTTGGACCACACCTCCAAACCGATAAGCAGCTGTTCCGCCGCGAATATTTCCTCACTTCGCGTGTTGCAGTGCGCCAAGCCCACTTGCTGCACGGCTTCAACCTTCTTCGCATTTCACTCGCATTTCGTAACTTTCTGCGTTTAAGTTCTTGCGAAATGGTGGCCGCAAACGTTCCGAACAGGCCGCAGCCGAGGATTCGGCCGACTGCCGTGCGCGACGGTCTCAATCGCTTCCTGCTGATCGACGCGATGTGCACGAAGAAAAAGACTGGACCGCTTCGATTGATGCGTTTGGCGGTAAGTTCTCCCTATTTCCTGTTGATTCCTCTACTTCTGCCCGAATTTAGTCGGTTTCTCGCGTCTAATTGGCGTCCGTCCGACGTTCCGCTCGCGGCATGGAATTCCGACTGTTGCGCGCCGGTCCAACGCTCAAGTTGGATTTGGGCGTCGGCTCGTCGGTGGTGGAGTTTACCACCAGTCAGCCGAAGATGAGCGCCATCGCCCAACTCCTCCGCATTCCCCTCCATTTGGATTTAGAGTGGACGAAGGACGTCGACTGGGCGGAGATGGAGCGAGTGGAGGAATGTGAGTGGATTTTAATCATAATCCAATTGATCCCTCGCTTTCTTCAGTCTTGAACCGTCTGACAATTGGACCTTGCCACGAGTCTCCGGGGAAAGCGGCGTTCCTCAACCGCGTACTCCCTCAACTCCAGGAGTTGAAGTGCCACCCGTACTTCATCAAGCGACTGCCGCCCTTGCACTTGGAGAAGCTGGCCTTTCACTACGGACGCACGACATTTTTTGTTCTTGTTTCTTTAATTTTCTGTGGATTTTTAGGAGTGGACTACGAGTCCTTGAATCGCCATCGAATCCACCGGCTGGACGTGAACCGCTGGGCGTTTGGCTCTCAATTTCCGCCGTTTGTATCTTCTGTTCGGTTTATTCGAGGGTTGTGGCGTTGCAGGGATGGCATCCTGTCGCCCACGATCAAGTCACTGGGCCTCGTCACAGCTTTCTCTCAATACGAATGGACTCCCGACTGCGCCGCCATTCAAGCGTTCTGTCAGCGCTTTCCGGCACTCGAAGAGCTCCACGTCATCAACCACATTTCCGTTCGTTGGCAATCGATCCTTTAGTTTCTTTTGTCCGGCTTTCAGAACGTTACGGATGATTTCGTCGGCTACTTCTCGGAGTTGTGGTCCGAGAAGTGCCTCGAGCTGCGCGAGCGCCTGAACGTGCCCGGATTGAAGCGGATTTTCGTCACGACCAGCCTCAAGTTTTCTTACTCTTCTGCCGACGTTCGTTTGCGTCTCTCATTATTTATTCAACATTTCCTTGCTTCAGTTCAACTTCGATTGGATGCGAAAGGTGAGGGCGAAGGAGCCGTTCGACCGGGCGACCTTCTGGACGGACCCCGTCAGCGAGCACGAGCGGATGTCCCTCGTCGTCCGTTTTGACTGGCCGAACGGCCCGAAGCCCGCCATTTTTCGCATCGAAAGCGACTGCTATCTGTACCCCGAACACAAGAAGGAGGTGAGGGGACTTTTTGACGGGAACCGAGCACGTCCTTGCTTCCAGGAACCGCCGGACTCCTCCGATGACGAGGCGGCCGCGGCAGAGAACCGCCCGACCGTTTCGATCACTTCGAGGAGTTCAAGCCCGTGCTGTTTCCCGATTAATGCGTTCTTGACAGTGCGTGGTGAATCGCTGTATCCGCGTGACTTCAATCGTTCTTTTCTGCGTGAATCTGGTTGTCTTGTCCTTGTTTTTGATTCTCTTACTTGCAACCATTCCGAAATATACGTACCGATGAAAGAAGGAATTGATTGGGGAAGGGCTCGTTGTCCGCTGGACTCGAGCGACCGACTTCGTCGCGAAGATCTCGGCGCGTGCTGAAGATCGTCAAACCGTTGAATTGCGGTCCACTCGCCGCATTCCCCTCCATTCGCTGTTGGTGATCGAACGGGCTGCACGGCGCAATGATTCGTTTCGTTGGCCGAGGGCTCATTTCGCTGGGCATTCACTCATTCGAGCGGTCGGTCGAATGGCCGCAATGGCTGAATTTTGGGGCCGTCCGTCGGGTGGCGCGAGGCCAAGCGGCGGACGACCGAGCGGCGGGCGGACGATCATCCGTCGCACGCGCGTGTACGGCGGTGGCGGCTACTGGTCGCCGGGCGGCTGGCTGTGGTACGGGGGCGGCGGCCACTGCAACAACCCGCAGTGCATCTCGCTCGGTGTGATCGTACTGCTCCTCCTCTGCTGCCTGCTCGTCGGAGTGAGCGTTGTGGTGAGTGGGCGGTCGATCCATCCGCATCCTCTCACTCTCCTCCTGTTTTCAGTGTCACTGGAGATCCCGCAACGACTACGACGACGACGGCGAGGTGTACGTGGAGCAGAGCGCCCCGCCGCCCGTCGTCTACGTGCCCGCCGAACAGCCGCCGCCGCCCACTCGCCTCGTTCTCGTGAAGCCGGTCGAATCGACGGCCGACCGCCCGCTTTCTGCCGCTCCTCCTCCTTCGGCCCCGCCCGAGCAGCCCAAACGGAAGGACGAGAAGCCGCCCGCCGACGTCTCTTTCCTCGATCCGGGCATGAAGTTCATCGAGCACTGACTGCGCGAATAAACGAACAGGACTGCCAAGAGTCTCCTCGGAGAATTCGTTACGAGTCCGCAAGAATTTGGGGATGCGGGAGGCAATGAAGACGCCCGTCTTGCTCGCTTGCGAAACCGCGGCGAAAAGTCCGGGGGTCAAACAAAGAAAGAGTCGATAACGAGCAAGAGAGGCCATCCGGCCGCCGTCTCGTGTCGCCAAACCGAGCTGGCGAGCATCGCGGAAGTGGCCCAATCAATCAGCATCGAACATTGGCGACCCGCCGATCGCTACAAGTCGAGGTCTCTTCGAAGAAATTTGCTCTTTCGATTCAATGCGAATAAAGATGGGCGACCGTTGGCAGTCGGCCCTCTTCCACAGGCGGTCGTGAGCCGAATGTTTATTGCACACGAGGCCGGCGAAGAGCGATGGACGCTCGCAGTCCGCTCGCTAATGGATTTCCCGCGGAAAGCGGTTGGCAACACTTCTCTTTCCGTTTTTACGATTTTCGTAGTTAATTGTGAGCGTGCTGCTTTCGATTACTCGTCATCAATTCACGGATGTCCACTTGACCGTCCTGTATCGCCATTTGCGGCGAATTGTGCCGCGCTGATTCATTGCCCCGCCCTCGCTCTCCAGGCGGCTGTTCGCCGCGCGCCCGCTCTCCTCAGTTGGCCCAGTTGTCTTCGGTTGTATTCGTTGGCTTCGTTGTTTGCCCGCGCGGACGGCTGCTCCGTCGCGCTCTGTTGATCAATAAACGGACAGCTGGCAGTCCTCCTCGGCTTGGGCTGATCCCGGCGATCGTCTCGAGCTGTTTATTTGTGAACGAGCTGGCGGACGCGCAGGACACGGATTAATCGTTTCCGTTTTAGGTCATGCTTCGTAAACGGAAATTCCCGACCGTCGAGAGCACGTGCCGCCATTTGGAAAACGGGAACGCCGTCTGCCGCTTCCCGATCCCGACCGGAGAGGACGAATTCCACTCGTCGTCGTACGACTTCAAGCGCGAGCTCGGCCACGAGCTTCGTTTCGAAACATTCTGCAAAACTAAAGACCGCTGGGAGGACGGCGACGGAATGTCCGAATTCGGCGTCTTCATCTCGAATTTTGGGCGCGTTCAGTCCGGTCGAGTTGCGCCTGTGCTGCCGCGTGCTGGGCAAGCGGTCGGAAGTGGTGGCCGAGAGCAGTGAGTCTCGTCCACACGTCTTTCTCTAGTCTCCTTTCAGCTTGGGACCGTTTCACGTTCCATTCCAAATCAGATCGCTGGAAGTTCGAAGTGCTTCGTTCGAAGCTGGAAGACGCGCGCAAGGAGCACGACGAGCTGTACGCCGAGTTCGAGGTCGAGTTGGACGAGAGCGTGCTGCAAGGCTTCTCGCGTCAACTGCAGCCGGATGAAGACGGCAATGGTGAGTGACCGGGAGGTTGTGCCCGTCTTACTTCCATTTTAGTGCCCTACACGCCCGGCGACCCGAACGGGACCACTTTCATCCTGTGCGTGGAGCACGTTCACGACATAGTCGGGGAGGCGGTGCGCAAATGCTTTGAAGACGTCGAATTCTTTTTGCGCTTCTTCCCGCCGAACAAGCGGTCGGGCACTTCGGAATTTGAATTCGTCCTGTCGCGCTTCTTCGGCCGCCGGCGGGTGCGATTCGCCTTTGAGTGGGCGGTGGAGAACACCAAGAAGAAAAAGAAGTTCCATCACAAAGGTGAGTGCGGGCAAACGGGCGTTCATTCGATCGATCGATAGCTTTCAGAGATCCGCGAGTTCGAAATGTGCGGTTGCCCGCTGAACGAGGGGTGCGGCCACGCTCGCTTCCGAAAGATGTGGCACAAGGTCAACGCAAAGGAGTTGTGGGATTTTGTCGGGCGTCAGCGGTTCCGTTTGCTCCTGAAGCTGCGCCCCGACCCGCCCGCCGCTCACGACGAGCCGCCGAAAGCAGCTGCCATCAAACAAACCGAACGCTCTGCCGCAAAGCGTTCTCGGCAGATGGACGAGGAGGACGACGAAGAAGCGGTCCCGTCGAAGCTCAAAAAGACCGCGGACGACCGCCGGCTATCGATCGTCGTGGACGGAACGGAGTTCAAGGTTCGTTCTTCTAATAAAGTTGTTCGTTTACGCACTGCTCGGTTGCAAGTCGAACGGGAGCTTCTGATCGGCGAAAGCGCGTACTTCGCGAGGAAGCTGGCCAAGGGAGAGGACTTGAGCGTTGGGCTGCCCGCCGAGATCCGCAGCGAGACGATGGCCGGCCTGATCGAGCGGATCCAAACGAAGCAAGTGGATCAACTGGACGAGGGAGCGCACGAGTTGTACGTGGCCGCCAAGCTGCTCGAGATGCCCGCTCTCCAGGCAAGCGAGCGAATGAACATGGGGTTGCTCATCTTCTTTCGTTGCAGAAGACGTGCGTCGAGGCCATCAAACGGACGAGCAAAAACACGAACGAGGGCCACGCGGCCGCCGTCCTCTTCGCCGCAGAGCACAAGGACGCCGAGCTGAAGGAAGCGCTGGAATCCGCGTAGCATTCAGCAGACGGCAGACGCCTTTGGAGCAAGCAGTTGGGTCTATACAATGCTCACTGGCGTTCTTCTTCTAATAAATCTGTTACCCTTTTGTTCACGAAAACGCGGCAGTAGAAACTGAAGTGCTGATCACTGCAACCGAGTACGTTTCACGCATCCCACGGCGATCAAAAGGATTCCTCATTTGCATGCGTTCTCTTCGTTTCTTCCAAACAGCTGCCCTTTTCGCTCCACTCGCTCTACCACTCGTCCACTCCGGCCGGCCACTCCTCAA
>JAMPIO010000502.1:0-32552 GCA_024699865.1 Aphelenchoides fujianensis | reverse complement strand
AAACGAACTCGACGGGGGCTTGTCGAAACTGATCGAAATCAAACGAAACACTCACGGCGTTCGGGAGTTTCGAGCGGGGAGACACGTGAACCGGCGAAAAGGTCGACGTTCTTCGCTCGATTTCCATTTTGATCGTTCCCGAGAACCGTCTGTTGGGGGAAAGGAGTGTGTTCGAAGTGCAAATCCCGGAGGAAGGCGGAAATTAAAGCGAGAACAATCAGTTGCCTCCGTCTCGGCGGCAATCATTCGCGAGTTTAATCGCCGCTCGTCCCTCCGACCACCCACCTCGTTAACGGCTGCCGCCCAAGACGGGCGGCGAGTGTCATTCGATCGAAACGAACGGCGTGCAAGAGGACAAGCGCATCGCCTTCTCAGTTTCTTTTGACATGAAACCTGTCCGCTTGTCTCTTGCGGTTAGCGTTTTGGTCGTTGCTCTCCGGTTCACGGGTTCAACTCGCGTACTGCAGCTGTTCTCCTTCTCTTACCACTTTTCAGTTCACTGCCCATCCGCGTGCTCGCTCGAAGATGAACGGCGACACTCCCAAGTACAGGGCCGTCTTGTTCGACATATAAGTTCTTTTTCCTTCCATCAACCTTCTAATACTCTCGTTTTAGGGGCGGCGTCCTCTTTCGCTTCAAGAATGCGGGGAACGTCCACAAGCTGATCGCCCAGTTCCGACAGAATCCCGACCAAATGGCCACGTACGTCGCGTTGGAACGCGGCGAGATCACGATCGAGGACATCGGCGATCTGCTGGACCTCGCCTTCCCGGGGCTCGTACGCAACGCTTCACTCACCACATCTCTTCCTTTTTCTTTCAGTCGGAGATCAAGGATTTCGATAAAGCGGACCCGACGGACTACTTGGGGCCGACCGTTCGTTCTTTCTTCTCGTCGATCGATCCAACGTTTGTTTAGAACGAGGACATGATCCAAGCGGCCAAGAAACTCCAAGCACACGGCTTCAAAGTGGGCGTGATCACGAACAAGTGAGCAGTCTTCCATTGCTTCTTTCTTTCAATCCCTCTCCTTCAGTTACTTTTGGCAGCGGGGCTCCGATCGGACGACCTCCATCCCGCAGATCTACGAGTTCGACGCGGTCCTTGAGAGCTGCAAGCTGGGAGTGCGCAAGCCAGAGCGGCGGATCTTCGAAGTGAGCAAACACGCGCTCTTCCTCACGCCTCCTTTCGTTCAGATCATGCTGGAGGAGTTGAGCGTTGAGTCCGAAGAGTGCGTGTTCGTGGACGACTTCCCGTCGAACGTGGACGCTGCCGTTCAAATGGGCATGGCGGGCATCGAGGTGAGAACGCAAGGAAGAGGGAAAAGCAAAAGGAGTGATCGTTTAGGGATGGCAAATGCCCGGGCAGCTGAAATTTGTGGGCAGGATGCCCGGGCAGCTGCCCGGACAGCTGCCCAAATGCCCAAAAATTTTGGGCACGCGGAAAAATCGCTTGACAACTCTATTTAAACACTTATTGTCACTTAAAATTGATTTTTTGAGTATTTATAGCTTTAACAACACCTTAACTAACATTTGGCAAGAATATAATCAAAGAAACAACCATTGCATGACCATCAGGGTTTATGACCGCATTGACATAAGGGGGTACCCTGATGAAATTTTCAAAAATTTTTTTGCCCATTTTAGTGCGAAAACAACTTACCTACATGTCTACGAAATCTTTACTAAAACGATTCTTTTTGCCGCCCAACTTAAAAACAAATAGGTTTTGTTTCAATTCCTCGAAAATACCCCTTCAAATTGGTGATCCAAGCAAAATCTTGTTCGAAACACGATGTTTAACGCGTAAATTGCATTAAAAATCCTAGAAAATTTGCTAAAATTACTTATTCGTGCAATAGAAATGCCAAAACTGTCGGTAAAACGTTTTTTCCACGTGCCCACTTTTTCGCTGCTGCCCGGCCGATTTTACCTGCCCGGGCACGTGCCCGGGCAGCTGCCCACTCCAAATGCCCGGGCAGCTGCCCGGCTGCCAACCCTATGATCGTTGCAGCTGGAGAACGAGGACACTCGCGGGACCATTCGGAAGTTGGAGGAACTCATGCACGTTTCGCTCTTCTGACGACGAACACCCGACTTCTTTCCTGTGATTCAAAGAATAAACATTCCCCGTCTCGTTGGACAAAAAGAAAGACGGAAGGCGGGTGTCAAACGGCGGCCGGCCGGACGGGCGGGGGACGCATTCAAAGGACGATCGTCTCATTCGGCCGCCCCGCCCGACTGATTAGCGACGGGCGGTTCTAAAGACACGATTTTAAACCGCAAAGTTCTGCTTTCTCTCTTCCGGCGATCTTTGGGATGTCCGACTTCAAGGCCGTCATTTTCGGTGAGTGCAGGAAGGAGGAGAATGAAGGTAAAAGAATAGTGAATTGGAGACATGGGCGGCGTGTTGATTCGCTTCCTCGACCCGCTCGCCTTCGACCGCTTCCTCGAGGTGATCAACGGCGACGAGGAGAAGAGGAAGCGGTTCATGGCCGTCGAAAAGGGCGAGAAGGTCCTCACCGATGCCCTTGACGTCTACTCGATAGTCTACCCTGATCTGGTGAGCACACAGAAAATCGTTCGTTTCGATTCTTTTACCGCGTGCAGAAGGACGTCGAGGACTTTGAAGGCGCTTCGCTGGAGGATTTTTCCGGCCAAAAAGTGAGTTCACTTGCTGTCCAATGATTTCTCTCTGCTTGCAGAACACGGACATGCTGGAGATCGTTCGCCGATTGAAAGTCCACGGCTTCAAAGTCGGTCTGCTGACCAACAAGCAAGTCTTCCAACTGTTTTCTTTGCTCATTGCTACTCTTCAGTTTCTTCTGGTCGAACGCCCGGAAGCGGTCGGCCGTCATCAAGGAGGCCGACGAGTTCGACGCCGTCGTCGAAAGCTGCCGGGTCGGCTTCCGGAAGCCGGAGCGTCACATCTTTGAGGTCCGTCAACGATCGAGAGAAGAAGATTGACGGTCGGTTGCAGATCATGGCCGAGAAGTTGGGCGTACAGCTGGCTGAGTGCGTCTTCATCGACGACTGGGAGAAGAACGTCGAGGGCGCGAAGGCGGCGGGATTGTCCGGCATCTTCGTGAGTTCTCCACCAGATCCTTTCGTTCACTTGCCGATTTCTTTTTAGCTCCCGCATGACAACACAACAGGGGCAATTCGCGAGCTGGAGAGCCTGTTGCGTGTGAATTTGCACTGATTGTTGTCCTTTCTGTTGTCTCTCCCGCAATCTTTCCAATGCACTTTCCGTTTGCGAAGTTTACGATTCGAGATAAAATTTTTTTTGTCTGCCTGTGTGGAAAGGGCGAGCCGTAGGAGAAACAAGCACTTGCGACTTGGATGCCGGAGCTTCAAAAGATCTGTCGATTAAAATCGAGAATAGGTAATTGAACGAAAAGTGCAAGGGAAAAAAGTTTGAGCAGAAACGTTCGATCTCGCTTTTCTTTCCCTGAAATTCGACAAAGACACAATGCGAAGAAGGAAGTGATTTTTACCGCAACAAGCTCTCTCGTACACCTTCGATCGTTGTTTTTCGATTGTTGAATGAATGCGAACAAGCCGCCGTCGAACACGCCAGCAACAAGCGGCGATGACGAGGGCAGGTGTTCGGGCGGCAAAAATCGATTCGTTCGGTCATTCCGCCGCCGAAGGTCGCTCGTGTTTTGCATTCCGCTCGTTTCCACGAGAATCCACCCGCCGGCCGCCTCCAACGACGAGATTTGCGGAAGATCGACAGCCGCATGCGAGGAACCCGTTCCGGCAGACTCCAAATCCCTCCGGCTGCCTCTCCGCTGCGCACGTGGGTCGGGAGTGAGTGAAAGTGAGTCCATTTTCCGCTCGTTTCCATTCGGCCCGTTCGTTCAGGTTCGTCGACAATCCCCGCTTTGTGGCCACGATGTCCGCGCTGAGCGACTTTGTGAACGACTACCGCTCCAAGTCGGGCGGTAGCCGGACGTTCTCGGTGACCCAAATTGGCGCGAACGTCTCCTCCGCGTTCAAGGGCTACCTGCGGACAGATGCGAACGCGGACGACACGGAGGCCCTCACCGACGCGCCGAGCACCAGCGGCACGCTGCCGGCCGGCCGAAATCGACGGGCGAACGGCTCGTGGTTCGGCTGGGCGTCTTCCGACGAGCAGTTCTGCGGTCTCTCCCGTCTCCAACGAATCGTCGCCTTCTTCATGTGTCTGATCGGCGCCGCGTTCTGCTTCGGAACTGTGAGTGCTTCTGCCGGTTCTCCTGACAGTTCTGTCCGGATTGCAGGCGATCCTCGTGCTCCCAATGCTCGTCCTCAACGCGCGCAAGTTCGCCGCCCTAAACACGCTGGGCTCCACGTTCTTCATCATGAGGTTTGTTCTTTCTGTTCATCCCACACATCGCTCGTCCGTTTCAGCTTCGGGTTTCTTTGGGGACCGTGGGCTTACGTTCAGTTTCTCCTCTCCGCCCAACGGAGGTACGTGACGATCGCCTACCTCTCGTCCGTCGTCGCCACTCTGTACACGGCTGTGTGGGTGAGTTCTCTCCTATGCTAATGGTTTCTATCGATTGTCTCGCTTGCAGCTCCAAAACACACTCCTGACGGTGGTTTGCGCCACGCTACAGGCGATCGCCCTTGTCTTCTACGTGCTTTCGTACGTGCCGGGCGGCGAGCGGGGCATCCGCTTCATGACGTCGATGTGCACGGGAGTCGCGAAAAGGCAGGCCCAGACCGTCCTTCCGATTTGATGCGATCACTCCGCCCCCTCCTCTCTACGCAATGGTTCCTTTCGAATGAATTCCGCCCACCATTCCTCCTCTTCGTGTTCGCGCCGAGCAGCCGAACGGGTCGCTTCCCCACGGTCGGTGATTTCAGTCAGTCGGGATTCTTCCGCCCACTCCTCTTCCTCTTCTTTCTTTCGAGTGTAAATAGTCACGAGGCTGCTTGTTGTCGTCATAATCCGCACACAAGTCGATTCATATCGGACATTCACGAGAAACAGTAAACTATTTTGATTCACTTGACTGCTTGCTTGTTGACGGTTTATTCGTGCGAACAAGGAGGAGTATAAATAGGAAGGAGAAGGAGTGGCTACTTGGAGACGCCCGTGCGGAATGAATGCTTTGGTCATTTGTTAGTGAGTGGATCGGATCTTCTTCGTTCTGCTCGCTGTACACTTTGGTCGAGGAAATCACGTCAAGTGGCCATCATTCGAACGAACTCCTCGTAGTCGATCTGAAAGCACGGCGGTTATTCTTCGCTCTTCTCGAACAATCGAGGGTTTTGTTTCCGCTCCCCCTTTGGGTGCCCTTCTTTCCGTACAGTTCGTTCGGGAAAGTCGGGCGAAAAACAAACGTGTTGTTCGGGCGGGACTCAATTCCCGGCGGGCGGCTCTCCGCTTCGTGCAAATTCGAACGAAAGCCACTCGTTCGTTCGGCGGCACGTAGAAGAAATGATCTCCCGGTCGGCGGACAAAAGGATCTCCTGTCCGCCGACCACTCGGGGCTTCTCGGTCGTCATTCGGGTGCAATTAGACGGGCGGAAGGCGGAAGGAATCCGTTTGCACTCGGCGGGTTTCTCGACAACGCCCGTCTTCCGCGAATTGCCGCCGGCCGGCCGAAAGAAACGAGCGGCAAACGGCGGAATGACGTGATTCCTCGCCGCCCGCCCGCCCGTCCACTTGCTGCTCGCGGCTCGCGAATCCCGAGCGGCCAAATCGAATTTCGCGTGCGGGATTCGCGAGTCGAAATCGCATTCCGTTCGGGCGCCGTTACGACTTTGCACGCCCCAATGGAAGCCGCCCCGCTTTGTCACCAAAAGGACCACGAATTCGAATGAAACCCGCTCGAACACAACGCGCTTGATTCGATTTGTCTTCACTGTGGGCTCTTGGGGTAGTGGGCGGCATTTCGGGACCAAAAAGCAGAAGAAAGAAAGGATGTTCTCATTTGTTCGTGGAGCAAAACAACACTCGCCTGTCCGTCTCCGTCGCAATCCACTTCGCTGATGATCTCGTCCACCTCCTTGTCGCTGAACTGCTCGCCCATCTGCAACGAGATGGATAAACGAAAGTAGGAGATGGGAGGGCACTGACGTGTGTCATGAAATATCGGAACTCGTCGGCCGTGATGTAGCCGTTGCCGTCCTACACGAGAAGTGAATGAAAGGAAACATGCATGAGAGGACGTACCCGATCGAATACGCGGAAGGCTTCTCGAATCATCTCGCTGTCGTTCTCTGCAACCAACGGCGTTTAAAGAGCTCTCATCTTCTCTTCGCACCTTTGTTCATCCGCTTCATCATCTGGCAGAACTCGGGAAAGTCGATGGTGCCCGAGCCGTCCACGTCCACCTCGTTCACCATGTCGAGCAGCTCCTGCTCGGTGGGGTTCTGGCCGAGGCTGCGCATGGCGACGCCCAACTCCTTCGAATTGATGCTCCCGTTGCCGTCCTGAAGGCGGAGATCGTTTGTTGGCGATAAGGACGAGCTGTTTCTTTTATTCGCCCACTTTTCATCACAAATGTTTTCGGCCGCGGCCGCCGGACGGCTCATTTGTTTCCACTCGTTCCGCACACTTGTCGGCAGCGAACACTTGGGATTGGATTGGATTGAAAATAGTTCGAAATCATTCGTTTCGTTTATCTCCACCGTATTCGATTGAATGCGAAGTGGACGGCCGGAAAAGAGCATTCGGTCATGAGTTCACGACTTCTTTCCGCTCAAGTGGCCGCTTCGCCGTCCATCCGCCTCTTCAGGCCGCCCAACACGCGAACTTTCCGCTCGGTTCGAAGTCGGCGGATGAAAGCGAGCAGAAGTTTGTTGTCGGCGGGCGTAATGCGCGCAGTTAGCGGCCATGAAAGGAGCGGCAGCAGGAGAAGAAGATGGATTAATCGCCGTCCGATTCAACGACCGCCGGCCGGACGGCGCCTTCCGGCCGCCCATTGTGTTCATGGAGCAAACCCCCGCGTCTCGCCGCTTCGTACAAAGCGGGCGGCCGTGTTTGGCGATCCGCAGCGACCGTTCTCGACGACAACAAACGACGCAATTTCCCCTCGCTTCGACCCGAAATCCCCACTGTTTTCGGGCAGAAAGAAAAGAATTCGCACGTCCACTTTGATTGATCGAACGGCCGCCGTTCTTCGGCCGCCCGATCGATCGGCCGGCCGCTCGAAAGACATCCGCATTGCGAACAAGGCCCATGCGTTCGGCCGGCGGCGGCAGTCAGGTGTTCGCTCGCCCCATCGGGAGGAAAGAACAATCGAACGTGAAGAATGTCAGAAACCAAGAGGACAAAAGAAACTCGTGGATGTCAACGGCGATCTTTTCAAAACAATCCAAAAGATCACTCGCGCCTGCTTGCAAGCTTCTTCTTTCTTTTCGAACCGTTCGCATTCGGGACAAACGAGTACGGTGGCCTTTCCGGCGATTATTGACAGAACGGACGTGCGCACTGGAAATCCCTCGCATGACGTTCGGGAGATGGATGGGCGGCGGAGGGACGGTCGTGTGCATTACCCAAAGGAAAACTCTCGATGTACACGACCATTCATTTCTCGCCCGCAGTACTTCGCGAACATTTCCGACGGCCGGTCGTGATTTTGACGACTGCCAACTTCCTTCCGCCGGCCGGCCGCTCGACGCGCACGCGGAAGTTCCCGCCGACCGCCGCAGACGGGCGGGAAGTCGGCGATTTCCGCCCGCCGTCTGCGGACGTCCGATCGTCGACGACTCGAGAAGGAAGAAAGAAGAAGGTAGAAGGAAGCAACTTTGCAGAAGTAGAACGAAATCCCAAGAAGCGTCCAGCTGCTTGCTGAACAATTAGAAATGCTGACAGTCAGCATGGAAACCGAGATGGAAACGGGCGAGCCCAAAAGCGCTGGAATTCCTTGCAGTTTGAAGTTTAAATGGAGTCTTGGACGAGAAGACTGTTGTCGAATACAAAAGAAAAGGACTTGCCTTATCGAAAAGCCGAAAGGCCTCTGCAATCCACGAAGTAGGTTGGAATTCAAACAAAAGACGACTCACCTTTGTACTCGACGAGCTCCTCCTCGCTGATCCCCTCGAGGGCGATGTCGGCGTTCAGGTTCTGGTTCTTCCATCGATTGAAGAGCGAGAGCTTTCGGGTGGACATGCTGGGCGAGTCTCTTTTCTCGATCTGCCGTTTCAGTCGCATTTCCTCGCTGCCGGCGGCGGGCTCTCGGCTTTCGGTCGGGGCGTGCTGGTTGGTCGGCGGGCCGCTCGCTCCTCCCCTTCGGGCGGCCGGCTGACAAGCGGAGGATTGATGCGGCCGGTTCGGGATTCGCGGGGCTTCACGCCGCTGGCGGATGCGCACTGGGATTCGCGAGGCGGACAGAAAGTCCAATCGTTCGGGCCGTCTGTTTGCTCTTCGCGCCTCTCGCTTGTGCTCGTTGTCGCTAATGTGCGGCCTCCGACGTGTTGCTACGGTCGACGTTCGTAGCGAACAGAGCGGAGGAATGCGCGGCTCGATTACAAGGCTGAAACGAAAGCGAGTTCACTGCCAGAGATCACCGGCCGTTGCGGACGTCACGCCTCGAATTTCGACTCGATTTCGTCGGAATGTGGACGCGCGAGGCGGTAGACGAGAGGCGGCCGGTCGATTGCGAGGAGCCGACGGAATTCGCGGCCTCTCGCCCCGCCGCCATCGAGCCGCCCGCCCGCCCGCAAGCTGATTAGAGCCGACGGGCGGTCCGTGTACTCGGCGCCCGTTCGGGCGACCTCCTAATCGCGTCTTTCAACTCGAAGGAAGAAACGAATGGAAGGCGGGCGTTAATCCACTTTGCAATGGACCCCTACGATCGCCCACGTCATTCCATCAATTAAACACAACTCGGCCCTGCCTACCGTCTTCCCCATCCAGCTCACTCGTTCAATCATCCCTCGAACTTCGCATCAAGAATTCACGATTCGGCGAAAACAACCGTCCGCCGTTCATCGGGGCGGAACGGGCGAAATTGAGCGAAAGCAGATTCGAATGGAAATTCGAACGAAATCGAATGAACTCGGCGACTTTCGGCCGCCTGACCGCCACCCGGTTGCACGAACGAAAACACCCGAATGCCCTTCTGAACGGCCGCTGGAGGAGAAACCGAAGGGCATGCGGGTTTACCGCCGAAATTAATCCTCCGGCTCGTACAAGCCGCATATCGGTGCCCGTTTTGGGATCGCTTAGCCGCGGAAAACGAGGAGAAGCGACTAATCCCCCCTCGAAAGATGATGTTGGACTCGGGAAGTGGGTTCTCGCTGTCGAAAGCCCTCAAAGAAGCCCACACAATCAATAATAAGAAACGATTAGCCTCATCCGGGAACAAAAAGAAGTGACTTCGGTTGCCAAGAGGAAGTGAACAAAACAAGACCCTCTCGCTGCGTGCAGATTCGATCGAAATTCGAAGATGGGCGTTTCGAACGTCCTCCCTCGCTCTTTCCTCCTCCTTCCTCTCGTTCGTTCGTTCGTTTGAATTGGGCGAAATTCGAGGAGCCGATCGGGCGCGAAGCGGGTGGAACGATCGGGAACTTTTGCCCTCCGCACGTCAAGCGCGCGTGCAAAAGAATGGAGGAGGAGGAGGAGAACGGTCGTTTTCGTTGCACAAACCCCGCTCTCCGCTTCAGCTCGCGGACACCCGATCCAAACGACAAAGCGACAAGAGGAGCGTTCTCCACACTGCACTCTTGTTTTGTAGCCTCTGTCTTCTATCTTTACCATGGTCTAGTGAGTACGTGAGTGGATTGAAGAAGCGATCAAACGGGATTTCCATCCGTCTTTCGCCCTCACCCACCCGCCGGCCAACCGGCCGCCTGTTTCGACCGCTCGATCATCCCGAAAGACGCGTGATTCTTCCAGAAACAAACACAAGGTGTACGAATGGACGAGTCGGGTTGCAAACGGCGGAATGCGGAGTGATGAGCAAAAAAGGCCTCCCCTGATTGATGACACGGCCGGCTGTACGAGCAGCGAGAAGTGCAAACGACGGCGGGTGGGTCGTAATCGGAGACGTTTGATGGCATTTGCAAGCCGCCCGATCGGTCTCCACCCTCGCCACCCTCCGGCTGGTCGTCTTCTTGACCCTTCCGCCCGCCGGACGGCCGCCGACAGCTGGACGGGCGGCCGGCGGCACCTGTTGGTCGGCCGTCCGTCCGGTTCAAATGAAACGGCCGAGCAGCCGAGCGGTGCACTCGCAAGGATCATGAACGCCGATTGACCGGCGGGCGGGAGAAACGAAAAGAATGTTGAAACACCGTCCCCAGCGGATTAGCGAAGAATATTCGCGTTCATTGTGCCGCGAGCGGACAATCGACCGGCCAATTGGGTCGCGATCATCCCCTCGAGAACGTTAAGCCGAGGATTAGGCACGTCCCTCACGGCCGTTTCGGATCTCCGGTTGGTTCGAGCGAAGGGGCGGATGTCGACGTAAGCGAACGGAAGGGCGTCACTCCGCACGCTGAACTTACCGAGTGGCCGGCCGTCTGTCGCCACGTGCGGCCGATGGACGCGACGATCCCGCGGGAGAAGTTCCGAAGTGGGCGGAAGCAAATCGAATGAGGAGTCTGCAGGAATGCGGGCAGAAGAACGAGGGAGGAGGCGGGTGTTTTGTTTTCGTCTTCCTTTCGATTAATTTTCATACGTGCACTCCTCGAAGCACGAAGACGTGGAGCACGTGGACATTCGAGCCTCGATCGAGCAGCGGGCTCTTCGCTGCGCACTCGTCCGACCGCTTTGTTCGCGATCATTCCGGCCGATCGGCTCGAATTTCGGCCGGCGGGACGGCGAACTCCCGCAATCGCTTGCGAAATCCACGTGACGACACGCCGAAAGCAAAAGAAGACAAAAGGCGGCTAAATCGAGTGTTCGCCTTCCATTCACTCCGAATTGAAAGCAGGATGGAGTGAATGGCGGCAAATGAGCGCCGATTGAGCGCATAACCGACTGGTCGCCGGTCGACGAGCAGAAGGCGCGTGCAAGTGAACAGACCGGTGGACCGTCGACGATTTCGGCCGCTGATGTCACTCCCGCACTCCCGATTCACCTGCCGCCTTCACGCGCTCGCTTCTTTCAGCTGGCTACTTGTTTCTTTCGCGAGCGAAGCGATCAATCCGCCGCCCTCGCTCTCCGGCCGCCTGTCCGCAGTGTCCGATTGATTTTTCGGCCGGGATAACCGCTCATCGAACGACAGAACCGAGTTCATAACAAAGAGATTATCCGGACGATTCGAAAGAACACCAGGGGATTATTCGACAGAAGACAAAGGAATGAGCGGCGACTGGCGGCTTCCAATTGTTTTCGGTGGGCGCGAAGATCGAAGATCTCCGATGGGAACTCAATTAACCGCCCATTCGGCCGCCCCGCCGGCTGCAGACGAACGCGCAGAAGGTTCTCGGCCGTCCGTTCGGTTCGAAGCGGCGCGTGAATTTAATTTCTAACATTTGCGACCGGACGGTCGAAGAAAGAAGCCGCTCATTTCTCTCCCGAATGCCGATATTCCGCCGAGAAGCCGCCGTCTTCCATCAATTTCGAACGGAAATCGAAACAAATGAAAACGGTCGGCTGATTGAACGCCTTCTGGAAAGGTCGACGGCAACACCAAAGGAAAAAGGCATCAGCGGGCGTCTAGTCGATCCCGTGAGGGCAATAACTCAAAAAAGGAACACCAGAAGCGGAAGCGAGCGTTCTTCTTCATTCAATTAGTGCAATGAAAAGAGACTGCAGAACGGAACGGCCGCACGTTGAAATCTTGCCGGAACTTAACGGAACACGCGGCGGCCGACCTCCGAATTCCAGCGACCCCGAACAAATGGAATTAGAAGCGAGTTCTTGGACTCCGGCGGCTGTCAGCTGAGAGAAACAAAATTACCCGACTTGTGACATGCGATTTGATCAACAAAATAATCACATCACGGCGAGCAACAACGTTGGAATACGTGTTATGGACCTCATAGATGAAGCCCGGATTCTTGGAAACCATCACTTTCTCGCGATCGATCGATTCGGAGCACAACGCGAGGTGGAAAGCAGGGCGTTACTTTCAACAGCAAAAGAGCCGTCAACGAACCAACCGCTCCAGCGAGAGGCCTCGACTCGAATCGTTTATTCACTTCGATCCAACGGCCACTCAAATCGACGGAACGGAGGGCGTGGCCGTGCGGTTGAGGTCGGCGGGCGCGCCCTCCATGAGGCGGGGCAGGAGCAGCGAGAGCTTCACGTAGACGCGCGTGAGCGGCTGCTTGGTGGCCGTCTCGTGGAAGACGCGGCGGCAGAGGGCGTCGCGTTGGGGCCGATCGGCCGGCTTCTGGACGTCCTCCGGCAGCTGCAGGCTCTCGACCACGATCTTGTGCCGACGGCCGGCGAACTCCGACGGGTCGCGGGGCCACGTGTCCGCGGAGGGCAGCATCACGGTCACCTCGGCACTCTGCAGCGGTTCCAGCCAACCGTAGCAGTGGCTGAACATCGGGAATGTGCGGTCCTACAACCCAACGGTAGAAGAGGAAGCGAACAAGGAGCGTACACGAGTGCGGATGCGGAAGATGACCGTGTGCTCCTCGGTGTTCGTAATCGTGAACGGGCAGAATTGATTGCGGCGATAGGCGTCCTCCGACGAGAAGACGATCCAGCTAAAAAGAACAGACTGAATGAACTCTTCCGCGCACTGACCGCGGCTGCAGCCGAAGCTCCTGGTCGGGCGTCTTTCCCAGAACGGTCCCCTCTTGCGCGCCGTCCGCCTTCTTCGCGGCGGCGCCGGTGGGCGTGGGCGCGCGCGGCGGGTTGGTGGACGTCATCGCGGACTGCCGACCGGAGGGAAGAGCGGAGATGAACAGAAATGAGCGGACGGTCGTGGATCGCAGGCGAGATCACAAATTTGTCGCTCGAATTTACATTCCGTCCGTCGACCGCGGCGTTCTCGTTGCTTTTTGTTCGTCGGGCACACTTCTCGTTGCTTCCATTCGGCCGATCAGCCTTCAACCCGCTGTTTGTTTGGACAACTGTCGGAGAGGTGCGGGGATTAACGCGGTCAAAAGGCGCCATAAAACCCGCGATTTCCGTCGATCCTTCCGCTCGCAACTCCAAAATGCGGGTGCTCCTGCCCGTTTGTGTCCTCTTTTCTTTTTCCTCCAAACAACGGGACAGGCATGCCAGGACATCGTGCCCACGTGTAACAAGGCAAAGGCGTACTGCCAGTCGCCCTCTTTGGTCAACACTCTTCGCATCAACTGCCCCCGAAGCTGCGGGTGAGAAAGCAGGGCTGACCACTCCTCACTTCCTTGTTTTTAGCTACTGCGGAGGTGGAGGCGGTGTAGGCGGTCGCGGAGGTCGCGGACGGAAGCGAGCTCCGAAGAAGCAGAAGAGGCCGAAGAAACGACGAGGAGGAGGCGGAAGAAATGTGCCGCCTCCTGTTTTGCACGTTCATTCTTCTCTCAATCGATCACAAGCAGTCTTTGCAGCCAGTTCGACAAGTATCGACTGCACTACTTCGACGTCCGCTTTCGGGCCGAACCCATTCGATTGGCGTTCACTTATCGAAAAATACCGTTCGAGGACATCCGGCTGACGAATGCCCAGTGGAATTCTCGCAAGGCTTGTGAGTTCTCCCGAGTTCTTCTTTGTTCGAACGACTGTTTGTTGAAGACTACCCCGACCAAGAGCTGCCGCTGCTGGAGGTGAACGGTAAGAAGCTGTCTCAATCGATGGCGATCTACAGGTACATCGGAAAGAAGCTGGGTAAGTTAGAAGATCCGTTTGCTATTCGCCCATCCCTCAAGATCTTGCGGGCACTTCCGACTTGGAGACCGCTCACCTGGACTACGTGGCCGAGTTGTGGCGGACGTTCGTCGACCTCACCGAACACTACAAGCGAGTCGCCAACGGCGATGTGCCAGGCGACGAGGCGAGCAGAAAGCAGAGCTCAACCAATCTTTCCTTTCGTTTAGAACGCGGTCTACACCGCCGAATACGCGCCCGCGCTGGCCAAGTACGCGCCGAAGATGGAGGCGCTCCTCGCGCAAAGCAGAAGCGGCTTCTTTGGCAAGCAGCTCTCTTGGGTCGACTTCTTCGTGGCCGGCACCGTCCAAACCTTCAAGATCATCGACATGGTTGGAATGCAGGCCTATCCCCAACTCCTCGCCCACAACCAGAAGATTTACGCGCTGCCCCAACTGCGCGCCTACTTCCGCCAACATCCGCCCACCGGTGCGATCTGAACGCAAAGAAAGCGGAGTATTTATTCGAGTATTGTGCGGGCAGGTGAAAGCAAGAGGAATAAATTAACAAGCATCACACGAGGGAATGGTCTCAATGAAGATCGAGGCCGAGGATCTCCTCCAGCTTGCGCACGGCCGCCTCTCCGTCTTGGTTCGACAACTGAAAACAGATAGATGCTACAGAAAAAAGACGGTAAATCTACCCAGACACCGGTCATGCCAAGGGCTTCCGCAGCGTCGGTGTTTTGCTTCAGGTCGTCAACGAAGCAGCACTCTTCGGCCTTCTTTCCCAGCTTCTCGAGCATGATCTGCGAGGAAAAGGAGTGATTATCTAATGGATTGAAGGAACCTCGTAGATGCGGGGATCGGGCTTCCGAATGCCCTCGCGGCACGACTCGACGACCGCGTCGAAGATCTCGTACGCGTTGTCCATCAACGTGGTGCGATCACGCTTCGAGCTCCAGAAACCACTGGAAGCAGAGGAATGAATGAGGAAGGAGGAGTGGAAAGAAACTTGTTGGTCAGCAGGCCCACTTTGATGCCGTGTTCCTTCAGCCGTCTGATTGCCCGCTCGATGTGCTTGTCCTGAACAACCATTAGTCACTCTTCTCTTTCAACCTCCAACGCACGTGCTCGCCCATGTAGTCATCTAGCTTGGAATGCTCGAAGTCCTTCACGTCGGCGTCCAGCGGGAGCGGGAAAATTCGATTGAACGTCTCTTTGATTTCGGCGGCCGTCACGTCGCCCGTTTCGAAGCCCACGAACTTCTTGCCGACTTCGGGGTCCTTGCGCGCCTCTTGCAGCAGCTCGATGAAGCGGCCGTAGTTCTTGAAGCGCACCACGACGCCTGCAATCCGCCGAGCTCCTTATTTCGGTCGATCGACGGCACTCACCGCCCATGTCGAAGATCACGGCCGTCTTCTTCACGTCCGCCATTCTCTCGCTTGCAATCGTGGCTGAAACGAACGAAAAGGAGTCGAACAAACAAACAGGCAAGTGGGTAAACGAGTTCGCGATTCCGATCGTCCCGCTCGCCCGTCAGGCCGTCCGCCGCTTAAAAGCCGGCCGGTTCGTCGGCTGGGCGGTTTGTTTTCACTCGACGCCCAACGGTTTCGCTGGCCGACGAGTGACTCGCGGCACAAACTACAAGACACACGCCTCCGCTAGTTGGATTATGGAAATGCCGGTCGAGCGGTGAGTGTGATTCACGCACGAAACAAAGCGACCGATTGAAAGCTCTGTGCTTTCCTGCTGCCGCCGATACCCGCCCGGCTTTTATCACCCGTTCGACTGCCTGCTGCTGGTGTTTGTAGTTTCAGTTGGGGCACAGTCCGCTCACACGCGCCGATCGAAACGATTGATACGAGGCGGCAGCTTCATTTGAACCCGCCGGTGGTGACGCACGCGCGCGCGAACCCAACGGTAGTGTGCGGAAAGCGAGGAGTTTATTTCGGAATACGATTACAATCGCGAGTGATCCCTTCGGTCAATGCAGCTGGAGGTTGAGGAGTTGCTCGAGGGTGCTGATCGCCGTCCCGCTGTCCTCGTTCACCACTTGGATTCCGGTTATCCCGACGCGCTCCACGCCACGAATCTGTGACGCCCAGTGGCCCACGTAAATACACTCGGCTGCCAGCAGGCCCAACTTGCCCAGCACACTCTGCAACCAACGGAAGTGTGAGGAAGAAGAGCGGAACGAACCTGGTAGATCTCTGCCTGTGCTTTCCGAGGAGTCACTTTGCAGGTGTCGAAGGCATCGGTCACTCCCTCGAGATTTTGCGTCTCTTCCATCACTGCCGGGTTGCGAGTCGAACGGCTCCCGTCGGCCAGCAGAGCGACCTTGAAGCCGTGGGAAACGAGCTTTCGAATTGCATCGAACATCCGGCCGTCCTGGACACACAAACAATCAGAAGAAGTAGCGGATAGTGGACGAACCGTTCGAAGAGCGCCCTCTGCGGTGAGCAAGGCCTCCATTCGGTTCACTTCCACCTTCTGGGTCTTCGGACTCCCGATTCGGATCACGTGGAGGAAAGCGAACTCGTCGACCACTTGAGGGACGTCTTCTTCTTCGTCCACTTCGATCGATCGCTGCTCAAACAGCCGGCTTTCGATGTTCTGGCTCACTAAAGTCTACCGTTGATCTCATTCTTTGCGTGGGTCGCTCACGGAGTTCAGTTAACCGGTCGTACTCGTCCACATGCCGCAAGTGAACAACGGCGCCGCTGATTTCGAAGACGACCGCCTTGAAGAGATTCTTGAGGCCGCGACGAGCCATCGAAAGCCGCTCGTCCAGCAAGCGATTCCGGCCATAAGCTGGGAGCGAAAAGGAATTGGAAGGAAAAGAAAACACTCCGCTTACTGTTGTAGGCGAGCATCGTAGTCGATTGGATTAATTGAGAGAAGTGAACCCGCGGGTCCAAGAGTTGTAGCGACTTTAAAGAACGAGCAGGCGGAACGGCGAAAGCGCAAGAAGACGGAAGTGCACCGGCCGCACGTGAAGACGGCGATCCGCCCGCCGACCTCCGAATTTCAAAAATCCGCGCAGCTCACGCGCCATGCGGAAATCAATCCCCGCTCAAAAGTTCGTCCGGAAATTCGAGACGACGGGCGGCGAGCAGAAGCGGTCGGCTTTTCTCGCAACTTCCGACAAACAGCCGGCTGTTTTGCAGCTGCGCACGTTCTCGAACAAATCAGAGAGCGGGAGAATATCCGTTTTATTACGATCAGACGATTAGATCTTTAGGTCGAATGAACAGGAATAACTGAGAGAATTAGCAGAGGGAGAATAACTGGACGGACTACAGAAGAAGCGGAAGGCGAAGAAGAGTCCCGAAGTGGAGGTCAGATCATTGAGCACAGGATTCGAATGGCTGCAGGGATCACTTGCTGTCCCCGTACGCGTGCTGGATCGCCTCCTTGTACTCCTTCTCGATGTTCTTCCGCTTCAGCTTGAGCGCCTCGGTCAGCAGGCCGTTGGCCGGCGTCCAGGGCTCGTGGCACAGGACGACGAGTTCCGGCACCTCATTTTTGTGCAGCTCTAGACGAGGTGGATGATTCAGAGGACAGAAAGAAGCGGGAACTCACTGGACGAGCTCTTCTTCAGCTCCTCGGCCACCGCCTTCACGACCTTCTCGTCCTCGCAGATCTTCTTCCAGTCGCCGTCCACTCCTTTCTGCAAGCAAACAATGAACGAATGACTGGATAGGTGGAGAAGAGAACTCACTTCTTGAGCGAGGCTCTTGAGGTTCTTCTCGTTGGGCACGACGAGGGCGAGGAGTTTGTCGTGGTCGCTGTCCGCGTAGATGCAGATGTTGTCCACGAGCGGATTCGTGAGCAGCGTCGTCTCGACCTTGCCCAGCGAGATGTACTCGCCGTGCGCCGGCTTCACGAGGTCCTTCTTGCGGTCTAAACGAGCGAGCGGTGGGTGAGTGATTGGTTGGAGGAAGAGGGGAACGAACCGATGATCTTGAGGGAGCCGTCCGCTCGGAACTCGCCGATGTCGCCCGTGGCGAAGTAGCGCTTGCCGTTCAGCGTGATGAAGTCCTCGTTGGTCTTCTCCTCGTTCTTGAAGTAGCCGCTGCTCACGTGGTCGCCGTGGATGAGGATCTCGCCCTGCGGCGGGTCGTTCTGCGGCGAGTAGCCGGCGTCCTTCCACTCACGCAGGCGGATCTCGCAGCACTGGATCGGCGGCCCGACCGAGCCGCAATTAAGGTCCGCCATGTCCATCGCCGTCGCTCCGGCGCACGTCTCCGTCAGACCTGCAAGCAATCCAATTGGAAACGGACAATAAAAAAAGAAGGACGAACCGTAGCCTTGCAGCACGGGGCAGCAGAAGCAGATGTTGATGAAACGCTGGGTCTCGGCATTGAGCGGCGCGCCACCAGAGAGGATCCGCTGGAGGTGGCCGCCGAGCATTGAACGGATTTTGTTGAAGACGACCGTGTTCATAATGGGCGACGAGTAGCCGTCCTCGTAGCGGGCCCGCTTGCGCTCGTAGCAGACGCGGAAGGCCTCGCGGAAGACGAGCGGCTTCGTCTTCAGCTCGTCCGTCACTGCCTTGAAGATGCGGTCCATGACAGCCTGACGAGGAGGAGTTGAATGGAATTGAAGGTGGAAGAGAACGAACCGGCACGCAGGTCATCAACGTCGGCTGGAGCATCGCGCAGTCGCCCTTGGTGCCCTTCTTGATCTTCGGCGCCCGGTCGAAGAGCGTCTGGGCGGACGAGTAGCCGATGCGCGCGCCTTTGGCCAGAAGGATGAGCTCCGCGCACAGCTCGAAGATGTGGGCGAGCGGCAGGTAGCCGATGAACACGTCGTCCTCCGCGATCTGGAAGACCGCCTCCTGCGCCCCAGTAGCTGCGAGGATGTTGCGGTGGCTGAGCATCACGCCCTTCGGGTTTCCGGTGGTTCCGCTGCAAACACACGATCATCCCTTGCTTTTATTCTTTCCGTTCCCACCTCGTGTACATGAGGACGGCGAGGTCGTCGGTCTTCGGCTTCTCGTACTGCCGGTTGCCTGAAATCCGCCCATTTTTTGTGTTCAATGATTGAGTGGACGCACCTCCGCCGGCGATGTCGACGAGCGCGTCGAAGCTCTCGAGTTTCTTGTCCAGCTTCTTGAACGCCTTCTTCTGGTCGGGGGTCGCAAAGCCGTCGTCGTCCTCGGGCTTGTGCGGTTCCTTGAAGTAGATGACCGTCTCGACGCTCTCGACGTCCTTCAGCGCCTTCGCGACCTTCGGGAGGAGTGCTCGAGTGGTGAACAGGACTTTGGGCTCGACCTCGTTGATCGCGTAGGCGACGGCCTCTTCTCCTGCAAACCATCCACTCATTTCATTTGTTTGAGCGGTGGAAAGACGAACCGAGCGTAGCGTAGACGGTGCTCAACGGCAGGCCGCACTTGAAGCACGCGAAGGCGGTCTGCATCCACTCGGGGCGGGTCTCCGCGAAGATCATCACGTTGTCGCCCTTCTGCAGCCCGTGGGAAAGCAGGCCCTGCACGACGCCGTTGATCGTCTCGTTCACCTCCTCGTAGGTCTCGAACTCGTACTCGCCGAGGTGCAGCTTTTGGAACGTCTTCCCGTCCTTGCGCTGCTCCTCGAACTCGAGCAGCTCGCGCACGCCCATGCACGCGTTGTCGCCGTACTTCCTGCAAACGAGGGAGTATTCAACCGGTGCAATTCGGAACGACTCACTTGACCGATTTGTCCCACAGGTCGCCGAGCGTCTCGCACTTGAAGGCGTTCGACAAAAGGTCGCCGTCCAACGTCTCCACATTGCGCCAGTCGGAGGTCGGATCGCCTTCGATCACCGGGCGGGCCTGAACAGGGAGAACAAGACGAATATCACAAGAATGTTTGGGAAGAACTCACCTTCACGCGGTCACTCGCTTCGCGCTTCTCCTTCGGGTTGGCGAACATCTGGAAGGGGATCTCGACGACGAGGTCGTAGATGAAGAACATCGAGTAGAGGAAGCCGTGCAGGAGCGTGATGTAGAAGGGCGGGTTCTCTTCGGCCAGCTCGTTGGCCACCTTCCGCCTTTCGGCATCGCCGCCGTTCGACATCTTCGCTGTGCGGTCTGAAGAACGCGGGAATTGAGCGAAAATAATTGGGATAAACGGAGGAAACGAGCGGTAAACACGGGGATTAAACGAAGAAGCGGCAGACGGGACCCTTCGGACTTTACGCTCGTTCTTTGGCGTCCGGCCACCCGCATCGCTCATTCCGGGCACTCCGCTCCCTCCCGCCCGCTGCCCGCTGCAAGACGGCCGGGTGTTTCGGCCAGCAAGCGGCCGCCGCCCTCCGCCGGCTTTCGGTCCACACGCCCGCGATCACGAGACGATCGGCCGGCCGGTCGGCGAGGAGGCGGCCGTTTGTTTTCGCCCTCGTCTCGATCAACAACAAGAAATGAGCGGTTTTGATAAGAAGGCGGGAATTCGGCCAAAAGAAGTCGGTGGATTCGAATTACCGGCCGGTTTACAATCGGCGGGATGATCGGCGGGAAGCGAAAACATCCCCCCAAACGAAAGACTCGTGTTTCTTCACAACTGCTCGATGAGCAACGGGCGGCGAGCGGACGGGCGGCGGTCGTTCTTTTCGCCGCCCGCCGCCTCGCTTTCTGACTGCCGAGTGGTAAACACGAGCGGCGAGTGTTTGCCGCGTAAACAAAAAACAGTCGAAAAGAGCCGAAAATGAGGCACTACGCGGAACTTCCTGCTCGTTCGAACACCAGAGATCGGGCGGGTGTCCGGAAATAACCGCCGTATGCTTCCCGTATTGGATGCGGTCGAATTAAAAGGAGATGGTTGGGGAGAATGAGCCGCGCGTTCACTCCAAAACAAGTGTCTTCTTTCGCCTCCGCCCGCCCGAATCACCCCATCGGTCGGCGAGTTCGCCAACAACCCGTGGATTTTGCACTTTAACCCGACCGTCCGCTCGCCGCCGATCGGAAGGAAGACGCGCCGGCCGCCGCATTCCGGCGGGCAACGAACGAGGTGCGCGTACTCGCCGGTCGTGTGCATTGGACGGGCGGCAAGAACAAGAAATGAACGGCGGGCGGCGGCGATAAGACCGGAAAGAAAGCAGAAGCACACAACAATCATGCGCCCCGTTCGCTGCCCTCCGCCAACTACGAGGAGCAGAGAGCGGCCAGTCGGCACGCGAAACCCGCCGCTCGCCCCCGAACGGAGCGGCCGGCCGGGCGGGCGGGAGATCTCGCCGATAGGGCCGCCCGATCGGCGGGAACGAAAGAAATCGCCGCGGAACGAAGAACGAAATCGAACGTCCATTTCGTCCGCACTGAAGAGCTGAAAGGGAAGGGAAAGTTATGAAAGTAGTTGGATCAAACACACAATGAATCAATGGGCTGCTAACTTGCCGGTCATTCCGCGTGTAGCCTTCCACTCCAACCCGCCACCGCTCCCGCGTGCCCGTTTGTGCTCGATTTGTGCACGAAACAAAGCGACCGAGCGGTCGACGGGCGCAGAGGGCGGCGGTTTGTGCTGAGGTCCTTCCGCTTCCTTCCGATTGGCGTTTGCGGCAGTCAAAAGTTCTTGCTTCTTGCTCGTTGGAATGAGCTCGACGAAGAAATGCGAAGTTTGTGGCCAAACGGCCCGCTCGATTGTCGACAGCGCGATTGCGATTTGCTCTGGTGAGTTTCTCCGAACATTGGGTGTTTCATTGCTTCGTTTGCAGCGTGCACGATGTTCGTTAAGCGGTTGGTTATTCTTCGTTCACATTCGTTCTTCCATTTGCCCGCTCGCTTTCAGGAACTGGGAAAATCGCCCGCAGCTGGAGTGCAAATCGAACGGCGACTGCGACCTCCGCACGTCCTCGCCGGTCGGCAAGTCGCAGCAACGGCGGCTGTGTCCCGCCTGCCGGATGGCCCAATGCCTGCAGTTGGGGCTGCGGATGAAGGGCGGCAGTCTGGTCGTGCAGCCGATGGGCGGCGAGTCTTCTGAGCTCCCGTCCAGTTCGGCGTCCACCTCTTCGGCCGCTCAGGCCGTGAGTCCGCCGGTCGATTCGCCGTCCAGCGAGCTGCCGGAAGCCGACGGCTGGCGGGTCGACGGCGAGTTGGGCCTGCTGGCGAGTGCCGTCCATCACTTCAAGCACTTCCTCCACAAGCAACTGTTCGTTGCTTCCGTCCATCAAGTGAGTCCTCCCTCTTCCTTCCATTTGTTCCCGTCGATTGCAGGATCAAGAACTCCTGCAAATGAGCGCTCCCCGACCGCTTTACTTCGACGAGTACGCGTGGATCGAGAGCCGCGTGCTCGTGTTCGCGTGCGAGACCATCAGCGAGATCCTCTCGCAATTCGAGAACATTACGGAGGACGATCAGGTAGACACACTGCTTTCCACGGACTCGTTGATTCGGTCGGCTTGCAGAAGAAAGTCCTCTTGGACGTCGCCTTCCACGCCTCGCTCGCTTCGAAGCTCTACTTCGTCATGAAGCACTTCCCGGAGCAAGGAGATAGCCGGCTGGCCTTGTTCCCCGGCTATTTCATAGATCTCACTAATAGTCGGCCATACTTCAGAGCCCTGAACGACGTTTGCCTTCCTTCTTTTTCTTGCATTTATTTTAGTTTGTTAGGAGCAATACAAGACGACCTACAAGTTCTTGGAACCTTTCCACCGACAAATTTTCACGTGCGCAGAGAGGGCGCGTCGAATGCGGCCGACGCCCGTCGAGTGCGCGGCCTTGTTTTCGCTCTCAGTCTACGACAAGCGTGAGTCCGCTCTTGATGTTCCGATGGGGATCCGTGCTTTCAGTCGAACGACTGAAAATTGCTGCCGGGGAGGCGGTCGGCTTCCAGGAGAGGCTCTGCATGGAGCTGGGGCGGCATTTGAAGCAGCAGTTGGGGTCCGAAGTGGCCGTTTACGCCCGACTGTGCCGTCTAATCACCTACTTGAACGACTCGTTCATCATTGCAACGTCGTACGACGACATCTTCAGTATTCTCGGATTGATGCTGCCCGAAGTGAAAGCCGAATTCCCTCAGCCGCAAATCACCGAGCGGTTGGCCCGCGACTTGGCCGCCGAAATCGCGAAGCTCCAGCGGAAAGCGTCGTAAAACCCGCTGCTGCAATTTCTTCATTCTGTCGTTTGTTTCGTTGATAAGAAGAGAAGTGAATAAACGCCCCAATTAGGAGACTGGCTGCTTGATTCTGTTGCGTAGCCGGAGCGAGAGGGTTTTATTGCTCCACTCACTCACCACCAAAGGGAAGAGAGGTGTGGGGGACGGGTGTTCGACGGATTACGTCAACCGTCCGGTCGGCAAGAAATCAGTGGACTCTGAGGAAATGCGACGAGATTCCTTTCGGTTTCCTTCGTTTCTGTCGGCCGGTTATCGCGGGCCGAATGCCGTCGATCGGCCACGAGCGAGTGTGCGGGAGTGACTAACCAAACAGAAGACGAACAAAGCGGGACGGCAGAAGCGACGAAGCAGCGACTTTAATTAACTTGTGGCGATAAAACAGGCGGCTAAGAAGTTGGCGGCCGGTCCCCCTGATAAGCGGCCGCTAATTGGGCGATGGCGTGAATCTGCGGGCGCATTCCTCCAGCCACCATTCGGGTCCTCGGCAGTTCGGTCGGTTGGAGGCCGTCTTTTGATTTGCTTTCCGCGTCTTCTGTTCCACCGGCCACTCATGCGAACGAGAGTTTAGGGTTGGCTGGAAGATGAGGCAGCTCCTCGGACTTCTGGTCGGCGCGTGTCTGCTGGTCGGGGCGGCCGGCGTGCGCAAGTTCCCGTACATCCGGACGTCCACCGCTGATCCCACTCCCCCACCGTGGGTGACCAAGTACGTCTCCACGCCTGTCGACAACTTCAACATCGGCAACTCCGCGAGCTTCCAGTTGAAGTGAGCTCCAAACGTTGTTCTTGCCGCTCACCGCCGTTGCAGATATCTGTTGAATGATACCTTCTTCACCGAAGGAGGACCGCTGTTCTTCTACACGGGCAACGAGGGGACGGTCGAGGGTTTCGCGCAGAACACCGGTACGTTCAATCCCATCGCTTTCGGCCAATTAAAACCCTACGAACAGGCATCATGTTCGACTTGGCGCCCCAGTTCAATGCGCTCATTGTGTTTGCTGAGCACCGGTAAGGCGATCGAAGAAATGAAGCAAGGAAACATTCTCGTTTGCAGTTATTACGGCAGTGGCGCTTCGATGCCCTACGGCAACGCCTCTTTCGCGGTTTGTTTGTACTAAAAGAAGCATCCGTAATCGAAACGCTTGCAGAACACAACGATGGCCGGCTTGCTCACCATCGAGCAAGCCTTCCGCGACTTCTCCTCGGTTATCGCCAAGGTCAAGCTGACCTACAACGTCGGCAAAACGATCGCCTTCGGAGGATCCTACGATACAAAGCCAACTCCCATTCTGTTTACTTATTCGTTTGCTTGCAGGCGGAATGTTGAGCGCATGGTTCCGGTAAGGGCCTGCGTTCAATTTGTAGGCAGAGAAATGATTTAAGCATGAAATACCCTCATGTGGTGGACGGCGCGTGGGCCGGATCGGCTCCGGTCGCATACTTCCGTGGCACAAGCGTGCAACTCGGAGATTTCGACGCCACAGTGACTCAAACGCTCAACCGCTTCGGGTGCGACACGCAGGCGGTGATCAAAGCGTTCACGGCCCTCGATCAGTGGTGTGAGTGACGCGAGGCGAAGAAGGCTGGAAACACGGGTGTTTTCAGCGCGCAAGGCGAGCGACCTGGCCAAACTCGACCGCATTTTTAACACCGACGCCAAATCGAAGATCGGAGGGAACGGCGACATCGCCAATCTGAAGGCCTTCATCCGCGAGGCATTCGAGAACATGGCCATGGTCTCCTACCCGTACCCGAACGACTTCCTGCGTCCCGTGGGTGCGTGGCCCCTCCGCGACGCGTGCAGCGGCCTTCAGCAGCCGGGCAAGACGTCCCAACAGTCGGCGATCGCCCTCAAGACGGCTCTCGACGCGTACTACGGACAAAATTCGGTCACGTGCTTCAATCCGGACACCTGCGGCCCCGACCCGGCGGTCGCCAACCTCGGCGATTTGCGCGGCTGGGACTGGCAGAGTTGCACGGAGATCGCCCTCCACGTAAGCACCAACCGCTTGTCAACACAACCCAGCTTCTTCTTTCAGATCTGCGCTCAAGGCCCGCCGAACGACGTCTTCTGGCAGGACTGCGCCGACCAGCAGTCGAGCACGATGAACAACTTCGAAACGTACTACATGGCCGCGTGCACGGCCTCCGAGTCGACGGTCGACGGCTACCGCGCCACGAAGCACCTCGACTTCGACGCCATCACCAAGTACTTCTCGGTCGATCTTCGCGGCGCCTCGAACATCATCGTGACGAACGGCGTGCTCGACCCCTGGAGTGCCGGAGCGGCGCAAATCGACCCCGAGTACGCAAAGTGGAATCAAATCTTCAGCTACACGATCGACGGCGCCGCCCACCACCTCGACCTCCGCCAGCCTAACGACTGCGACCCGGCGAGTGTCCAGGATGCTCGCTTCCAAGTACTCTGCATTCCTTCGTTCCCCCGCTTCATTCCGCGTGTTTAGATCGTGCAAATCCTGAAGTGCTGGGTGGGCCAAAACCAAACCGGCGACGACTGCTCGTACGGTGGCTTGCAGTGGGATCTGCCGACCTGGGGTTCGTTCGAGAGTTCTTCACACAGGATTCATTCCCCGCCCTTCTTTCAGACGGCCCGGGCGATTCGAGCAGCTGCAAGGACCAAATCAACAAGTACCCGTGGAATCGGCAGAAGCCCATCCCCGGCTCGTCGACGACCCCTCGGCCGTGGACCGGCTCGACGACGACCGGCAGCACCGTCTCCACTTCGACGGGCAGCTCCGTTTCGACTTCGACCGGCTCGACTTCTCCAGGGACCACGACCAAGGGAGGAGCGGGCGTTTTGCCCGCGCTCTCGCTCGTCGTCGCTCTTCTCTTGGCGTTGATGCACGTCGTTAAGGTTTAAATCGCCCGTGTTGTTTACGCACCGAACTTCCCTCTGCTTTTGTTTTCGGTCGGGAATTTCTCCACTCGCGCCTCCGACTTTTCACTTCCGCGCCGTCCGTCCGCCGCCTTCTTTTCCGCTTGTTGTCGAATAAACACGTCTTGATGGAGGCGAGAAACGAGTTCGAACTACGCGGTGCACTCCCCCGGTTCGAGGGAAAGTGGACGGGCCGGTTGCGCAATCCGCCGACTGCCCTCCGCCCAAACAATCGATTGTTTTGCGGTGATTTACGATGCGAACCGAACGGCGCCCAGTCGAGCTCCAAACTACACGCCCTCGATCGATCACCGCGCGAACGGACGAGTGGGAAAGGCGGGCGAAAACAAGGGCGGCGGAGGATGGCGGCTGATTGTGATCGAAACGGAGTCGCGCGTTCCAAACGGACGGACGGGTCGACTGCGCCCGCCCCCTGCGGTCTCGTTTCTCCGTCGACCGCCCGACCGACTGCGTAGTTTACGGCGCGCATTGTTTTGCTCCCGCTTGTCGCCGCGCACTCCGCAGTCGGCAGTTCAAACACCGACGAGCCGAAACGTCGAGTTCGAGCGACTTGTTTTGCACGCCGTCAGTCTCGAAAACATGCGAACCGCCGTCCTCCTGCTCTCCGTCCTCCTCCTGCCCGTCTGCTCGGGGCTCCGGCTGACCGACAAGGTGCGTGATCCCGCTCATCCCGCCCAGCATCGTTCATCCCTCTTCTTGCAGCTCTCCAAGGATGCGGGCGAGATCCTCGCTGAAGCAGCCACCAACCGGACGATTCGGCAGTGCTCTTGCCAGGAACAACACGACTGCATCACGGAGGCCAAAGCGCAGCTGTTGGACTGCTTCCACGACTGCTGGCACGTCGTGAAGAGCATCACGAATGATCCGGAAGCCCTAAAGAAGTGCGCGACGGAGAAGGTGCCCCTGCTGGAAAACTTCGTTCAGTGCATGGAGATGAACATGCAGACGTGAGTGCACAAGAGAACTGAACGAGTAAAAGTGAACGGTTGTTTGCAGCTGCCATCCGTCGGAGCAGGGCCCGCAGATCTCCTACATCGACTACAACAAGGTGATCGCTTCGGCTGAGTCGCGCATTCGGAAGCAGACGCTCAAACTCACCAAGTCGATCGGCAGCAACGTGAAGAAACTCGTGGACGCCGTCCTCGACCTCGGCGTGTGCGGAAAGGAGTGCTTCCTGAAGAAGAACACGGGCGGCTTCTGCTTCGACCGCAAAGGGTACGTGTTGTCATTCCTCTCCTTTCATCTCATCCCTTTTTTGCAGCTGCCAACCGAAAATCGAGGTCTCGGCCGCCGTGAAGTCGCTGAAGAAGTGCGCGGCCACCGTCCAGTGGAAGAAGACGGCCGGCGAGACGTGCCAGTGCGCGGTGAACGCGGGCGTCTCTTCTTTGCAACAGTATTGCCCGATGCTCGGCGGTCTGGAGCGGACGCGAACTCCGAAGAAGGCGGACTGAACGGAATCTCTCGCTCCACTTCGATTGCAATAATCCAAAGTGTTTCTTCGTTATTTTTTTCCATTGATTTCCGAACGATCCATCGGCCTACCGCTTGTTTCCGTTTGTTTCCTCCGATAAACCCACAATAAAAACTATTCGATTGTTTGTCGATTGATCGGCAGCAGAGGAAACTAAAGACGAACGGAATGCAAAGCGAGAAGACGCCGCGATCAACGATCACTCCTTCGGGTCAACAGTTCCCGCGGGGAGCGGGCGGAAGAGTCGACGCGCCGGTCGGGGCCCAACGGCGTGCTTTCGGTCGCCTCTTTCTCGTTCCAATCGTCCGATCCAACGTTTCCTTTGGGATTCTCGTCGGTTTGCGCAATGGCGACGCTGTCCAAGAGTTTCGTCCTGCAGAACGTCCGCTGCAAGCAGGTGCTCGTTGCCACCATGCGCGCGTACTCCGCTCAACACGGTTGGTTTCTCGCAAATTTTCCGATTATTTCCTCCGGTTTGTTGCAGAAGCCGACCTTGTGGTGATCGGCGCTGGGCCGGGCGGCTACACGGCCGCCATCAAGGCCGCCCAGCTGGGCATGAAGACGGTGTGCGTGGAAAAGGACGACACGCTCGGCGGCACCTGCCTCAACGTGGGCTGCATCCCATCGAAGGCGATGCTCAACAACTCCCACTTCTTCCACCTGGCCAAGCACGGCGACCTCGACAAGCGGGGCGTCGAGGTGAAGCCCACGCTCAATCTGAAGACGATGCTCTCGGCCAAGGAGCAGTCCGTGAAGTCGCTCACCAGCGGCGTGGCCACGCTCTTCAAGGCCAACAAGGTGACTCGTCTGCAAGGAGTGGGCAGCATCTCCGGCAAGAATGAAGTGAGTTCCCTGCCCCACCTGCTCCCACTCATTCCTCTCGTTCAGGTGACCGTGAAGAAGAACGACGGCGGCACGGAGACCGTCAAAACGAAGAACATCCTGATCGCGAGCGGCTCGGAAGTCACCCCCTTTCCGGGCATCGAGATCGACGAGAAGCAGGTGGGTGTTGCCCTCATTTCCACTCAGTCCTCCGTTCAGATCGTCTCCTCCACCGGCGCCCTTTCGCTGGAGAAGGTGCCCGAGAAGCTGATCGTGATCGGCGCGGGCGTGATCGGCCTCGAGCTGGGCTCCGTCTGGCAACGGTTGGGGGCCACCGTGACGGCCGTCGAGTTCCTGGGCGCCGTCGGAGGCGCGGGGATGGACGGCGAGGTCGCCAAGAACTTCCAGCGGATACTCACGAAGCAGGGCTTCAAGTTCATGCTGAACACGAAGGTGATGGGCGCGAAGAAGGACGGCGGCAAGATCCTCGTCTCGATCGAGGGCGCGAAGGACGGAAAGAAGGAGGAGGTCGGTCGCCATCTTTTCTTTTTTGCATTCTCGTTTGCTTTCAGTTGGACTGCGACGTCCTGCTCGTGGCCATCGGCCGCCGTCCGTACAGCCAGGGCCTCGGGCTGGAGAACGTCGGCCTGAAGCTCGACAAACGCGGCCGCATCGAAGTGAACGAGCGTTTCCAGACAGCCGTCGACGGCATCTACGCGATCGGCGACATCATCGAGGGCCCGATGCTCGCCCACAAAGCGGAGGTTCTGCGTTCTTTCTATCTTCCTGTTTTATTCGATTGTTCAGGACGAGGGAATCGTGTGCGTGGAGGGCATCTGCGGCGGGCCCGTCCACATCGACTACAACTGCGTCCCGTCGGTCGTCTACACCCACCCGGAGGTCGCGTGGGTGGGCAAGAACGAGGAGCAGCTGAAGGAACAAGTGGGTTCTCTCCCTTTTGTTCTTACTTCTCCCTCGTTTGCAGAACGTCAAGTACAAGGCGGCCAAGTTTCCGTTCGTGGCCAACTCCCGCGCGAAGACCAACAACGACACCGAGGGCTTCGTGAAGGTGTTGGCGGACAAGGAAAGCGACCGCCTGCTCGGCTGCCACATCATCGGCCCCGTAAGTCCATCCACTCTTTATTTCTTTCCACTCTTTCCGTTCAGAATGCGGGCGAGATGATCGGCGAGGCGACGTTGGCGTTGGAGTACGGGGCGTCCTGCGAGGACATCGCGCGCGTCTGCCACGCCCACCCGACGCTCTCGGAGGCCTTCCGCGAGGCCAACCTGTCCGCCTACTTCGGCAAGCCGATCAACAGTCTCTGAGCGAGGATCCTGCTTGTGTAGGAAAGAAATCGATTAGTTCTTCTCCTCTTCGATTAAATTAAGCAGAGCGAATTTCCGCCTTCTGCCCGCTCCCCCGTGTTCTTTTGTCGCCATCCTGATCGTGAATTTAGGATTGAATAAACGACGATAAGCCACTCGGCCACCTCCCTTCGCTTTTCAGTCATCCCTTTTTTCAACAAAAGAGCCTGTGCAAACAAGCGGGTACCGGCGCGTGGTCAGACGCGAAGCAACGCCCAAAACGGGTCCAAGTGCCCATACACTGTAGTCCAACGGACGTTCTTGGGCTCCCAACGTGCGGTGATCAAAACAAACATCTTTTGTCAACGGGGGCCCGTCCCGTTCGTGGGCGATACTTTTTGAGGAAGCAACCAGAAAGGACCGATCAGTTCGTGTGACTTCCGGCTTGCGAGAATCGCGCAGTTCCTTCTGATCTCCTCTAACATGAACGAAATGAAGGCTTGTGAAATGACGGCACAATCTCCACCGAAGCAGAGTGAGTGCCGCTTTCTGTTGCCTCGAGGATCGTGCGTTTAGAAATGCGACTGGAGATCCAAGGACTTCGCGGTGTGTCCATCCTCGCCGTTGTCCTCTTCCACCTGTGGCCTCGGAGATTCCCGCACGCCTACTTGGGAGTTGATGTGTACGCACTCATTCATTCTCTTGCACTTCTCATCTACCGTCTGCTTGCAGTTTCTTCGTGATTTCCGGCTTTCTGATGGCCTCGCTGCTGGACGCAAAGAAGCCACTCGGTTGGACGGCCGCCCAACAGTTCTATTTTAGAAGAATCAAGCGAATTGCAAGTCATCCTCTCCTTCTCCGCCTTTCTTAGTCTTCAGCTTCCAACGTACTTGTTCGTCATTCTCGCCGTCCTCCTGCTCGCCGCTTTCTTCTTGTCCCCTACGGACACGAGAGATCTGCGGTTGGAGTCGACCAAACCGCTTCTTTTTGTTGCGAACCGACCGGATGGAGCAAAGGACGACTATTTTGCACCCGTGCGTTCAATCCGTTCGGGTCCTTATTCGATTCTTGTTCGCAGATGTACAAAAAGTACAGGTTCTTCGAGCACCTGTGGTCATTGAGTGTGGAGCTCCAGTTCTACCTCCTCGTCCCGCTGCTCGTCTTCTTTCTCCACCGAACGCTCGTTGGAGTCCAACTGATGGCCATCGCCCTTCTCGCTGCCCTTTCGTTCTTTTTGCAACTCAACTTGAAAAGAGACTTCGAACACATGTGGCTGGAGAGTCGTCTTTGGCAGTTCATGGCTGGATTCGCCGCCTTCTACCTTCCACGTGCGATCTTTCTGCAACCATCCATCCAAGAAGACGAGAAAACGGAGCAAAACAGTACGTTTTCACCATCAAACTTGAGCGACCCCGCTTCAGATTCCACTTCTTGCCGTCGGTGGACGACGCTCCAGACAGTCGCCAGCTACCTGCTCTCATTCGGCCTTGTGTTCCTTCTGTTTCACACTTTCGACCTTCCGAAAGTCCTCAACCGACTGCTGATCGTTGGAGTGACCGGCGTGTTCATCGGACTCTCATCTTCCTCTTTCCTGCTCTCCAACCCGCTTGTCGTCGCTCTTGGAGACATTTCGTTCTCCGTTTACCTCGTTCACTTCCCGCTCTTCAAATGGTACGACTATTGGTTCGTTGCCCCACTCTCCGACCGCAACGTTCCGTCGGCCGAAGGTTCGTGTCGCCGCTCACGCGCGTTTACCCTCCGCTTGATTGCAGAGAGCGTTGCTTTGATGCTGGCGGCAGTGGTGGTTGGCTGCGCGGTGGAAGACCTCTTCCGAAGGATCAACTCGCTGCTCACCACGTGGACCCGTTTGTTGCTGCTCGTTCTCGCCCTCTACGCGGCCATCGGTTGCACTCTCGTGCTGATCGAAAGAATGGAGATGAAGGGGCTGGATGTGAGCTGAAAGAAGTGATGGAAGCGGTCATCCACTCTCTTTCCAGGCGGCTGCCGACGAGCCGCTCAAAGACGCCGCCGGTTTGATGCGCGCGGCTGCCGACTTCTACGAGAAGTCGAGAAGAAACCTTCCGCTGGAGTTGAGCAAGGAGGAGGTGGTCGAATACAACCGACTGTTCTTCCCGGCCGCCTGCCAACTCCACTGGTATTGCGGGCAGCAAGGACATCTGCCCACCACCTACCGACACAAACGCAAGATGGGCGCCCTGCTGAAGGATGGCTGCACGATCAAGCAGGCGGGCGGCACGAAGAACATCGTGGTGATCGGCAACTCGCACGCTCCTCCCCTGGTCGCGGGCATCAGACACCGCTTTCAAGACGTGTTTCGAACGATCACTCCCGTCTATCGGCACCGCTGTCAGTTCGTTGGAGCCACCGAGCGAGACGTGAGTGAGAGAAGTACGGAGTTCATCCTGTTCGTTCAGGTTCAATACTCCCACTGCCACCGGGAACGGAAGGCGTTGCTCCCGCTGCTCCGCAGGTGGAAGTTCCCGATCCATGTGATCGTCGTGGGCATCGCGTATGCGAGCGCCGACCCCCCGATCCGCTCGGCGAACCTCACCGAAGATCCCGTCTTCCGCGAAATGCAGGCCTTCTTCTCCGCGTTGAGCAAAATCGCGCGAGAAGTCGTCCTGTTCTCCCAAGTGCGCATCAAGACGGAAATCTTCCCGTACGCAAAGGTCCTGCAAAAGCAACTGATGGCGGGCGAGTCGCTGGACAACTTCCGCATTCCTTTCGAGGTTGTCCGCCGTCTTACCTTCTTTCCACTCGTTCCTTGCAGTTCGTGGCCAGCCAGAAGAGGTACAATCGACATCGACTGGCGGCCGTTCGCTGCCCCAAGTGCCTCCTCTTCGATTACATGGACGTCTTCTGCAACAAGACGGAGAGCTTCTGCTCGACGGTCGACCTCTCAAACGGCCTATCCTTCACGCACGATCAGGCAAGTCCCACATTGCATCAGGAAACGGTACGGAAAGGGGCAAAGAGAACGCCCCTGTGGCTCACAATTCTATACTTTTCCGTTTTCTGGTGGGTACAATTTAGCGCTCTTTCAGCATCACCCGTTGTTGTACGGAAGCTTTTTCATCGGCGAGCACTTGCGGGAGCTCTACGACCAGTGGACACACCAGAAAGAAACCTCCTTGATTTGAGACCGCCTACGAGTTGCCTTGAAACTGCCATCAATAAACGACTGTCTTTCAAGGCAATCACACGAACGAACTGCCCAGTTGCTGGTTGGATGGTTGTATT
>JAMPIO010000501.1:0-32884 GCA_024699865.1 Aphelenchoides fujianensis | reverse complement strand
GAGAGTGAGTGGTGGCCGTACATTCAACGGCGAGGTGGGGCTCATAAACATTCGCTTCAACCGACTGTCCATGCAACGGGTTCAATGTTCACAGAAAGCCGTTCACGCGCAACAGCTTTCTACCCACTGCAAGAGGCATCGAGCAAGGTGTGAGTGGCTGGTCACTCTCTTGGTCGCGTCCGCTTGCTTGAGGTTTGTTATTTACCTTACGCAGTGGGCTATTGGGTTTGCCGACTAAGCGAGCGTTTTTCGACCAGCTTATAGAGAAAGTATTTCGAACTTGCAGAAAAAAGCGGGTTTTTCTGTGTTTTTACTCGTTCGCAATTGTGCAAACGTTTTACAACATTTTCTTTCAGCCAACACGCAATGCCGATCGACGCTCCGGGCGTAGTCGAGCGAACTGCGGACGTCTTTAGCAAGACCCAAAAGCCAAAGCCGAAGATCAGGGCGGACGTCCGACGGGTGCTGATGGTCCACGCATTGAAGTTGGACTGCGGTTTTTGGTGGGAACCGGAGTACGACCAAAAGCGAGCGATTCTGCGACTACGCACATTGCGAACGTTCTTCTGTTGTCGCGCTTTTTCGATTGCCTTGTTTACTTCGAGCGAAACACAAGCCCAGCCGCCTGCCCCGAAGCTCGTTTTAGAAAGCGTAACGCACTGGAACAACGACATCAGCTTGGAGTTCACGTTCAGCATAGCTCGGCGGTTGTGTCTGACGAAAGAGCACTTTTTTGACGGCTCAGTGAAACGACTTCTGCTGCTGTCGCGGATGGAAATCCGCCGATTAACGCTACGGGTTTGGTTTGATGATCCCCGTCTCGCGATCGCAGTTATCCGTGAATGGGCCGAAGTTTTGAGTCACCTGAACAGTGAGTCGTTTACTTCTTTCTCGTAAACGCCGCTTCTTCAGGATTTCCGCACTTGAAGTGGCTTGAGGTCGATTTTTCTTGTCTGCCAAAGGCGGCTTGGATCGTGCACATGCTGAAAGATTTCCTTCCGCCAGCGGTTACACAGATTTCTTTGAGCTGTTCCCACCACGCCGTCTTTCGGCGGAATAATCCACAACTACCCGTTCTGCAGACCGTTCGAATCAAAGCGGCTGAGGAGGGTCCAGAATGTAGGGCATTCTTGTAATTCAATTAATAATTGGTTTCCTTAGATTTTGCTGGACCGTTCGGTTTGCGTGCACGCGTGATCGAAGTCGAGTCTGTGCCGGAGCTCGCCGCTAATGGACCGTGAGCATGCGGGCGTTCGAACGAAAATAAACCATCCATTTTAGCTTCAAAAGAAACGAAATCGTTGAAAAAGTGGTAATCGATCTTCGCCAAACGGATCCCTACGACGTTTACAACGTAGACTACAGGGTTTTGTTCGATCGGTCTTCGGAACTCGCAGTGCGCAATTTCCAAACGGCTTTCGCGAACCTCCGCTCGTTGAACGACTCTTTCGGACTGCGGATTCTCCTCCCGAACACGGGACGATTTGAAGTGAGTTTGCTTCTTCTTTGTTGTTTCTGAACCCGAATTTCAGCAGTGCCGTCTTTCCATCGCGTCATCTCTGGACGGTTTGCTCCAACGATCGCTTCAAGTCGCCGCTTGGGCACAAGAAGCGGGAGTCTCGCGTGCAGAGATACGCACCAAAATCTGGCTGCCGAATCCTCAGGCAAAGCTGACGAATTCCATCGGTCTAAACGTTTATTTTTCCGTTGCCCTTCAGGCGGAATATAGAACGGCGTTGTCGTCTATGGCTTCTTTCTTTTGGAAGCAGGCAGGTTGGACGTACCTGACCGAATGCGTTGAAGCTGATCCCTCGAATACAGATGGGAATTGTGACCAAGAGCGCACGGGTGTTTGGTTGAAGCAAATCGGCGGTGTTGAAGTGCGTTTCGTTTTTGCTCATTATCGTCCGTGAATAAACTTGCCGTTGTTCGAAGTCTTTAAGTAGCAACATGAAAAGAACATAAAATCCATTGCAACAACAACTAATCCCAGGTGTTTATGCGGGCGTGTACTGGAGGTCGCCCCTCTCGCCGGGAATCCCCGCTTGATTTCGTCCATCTCGTTGCAGGGGCCGGTGGCCGCCAGGAAGTGCTGCCGCTCGTCCAAGAAGTAGAGGAGGTGCGAGCGGAAGAGCTGGACCACGCATTCGGCCTGTGTCTATCAAGTATGCCCGGTCATTCGGCTGAAACCACAAGAGAGATTGATTGATTGTAAAAAAGAGATTGACTCCGTCTCTCCGGCGGCGTTATTGGTACTTGCGTTTAGCGTTTCGTGGCGCGAGGCGAAGTTGCTGTCGGCGTTCTGTTTCGACCATCGTGAGACGGCGCTTCGCGCCGTCCCCAGCTGGAAGTGTCGTTAGACTGGTGGGTGTCGAGTGCATTTGTCGATTTTGTTCGATAACCGCGTGTTCACTGAAACAATAAAACGCTTAGTCGCACTTCACTAACGTTTGGATTTAATTGAAACACGGCGAATTAGCAGTTTGTGGACAAAGACTGCCTACTTACTCCATTGTGCTCATAGGGGCCCCAGAGAACGAAGGCGAACAGTTAAAGTCGCTTGCAAACGCGGGCTTGGGCATGACTGTGCGCAGAACGTCGTTAAACATTTGCGAACGGTGCCGAACAGTCTGTTTTGATGCCAGCAAGCGGAAAAAGTGAGTGCTGGTTGCGGCGTTCAAAGAAACCCTCTGCAAAAGTGAAGTGCAGGCCTCCACTATAGGACAATCCATTTCTCCACGGCAACCGATTGTTTGAAAAATCTGAAACGGTGAAAAGATGGGCAACTACGTGCTCGACATTTCTGCCAAGTTTTAGGAAAATCCGTCCACTCATGCCCAATCCCGCCCTGTTCGCACATTTTTAGGGGTCCCGTTCGTGTAAGCCACAGTGGCCAAATGGGCCAAGAACAACAGCAAACTGCATACTTTTAAAAAGCCCGCATTCTGAGCTTTCGAATGAGCCTAACATCGCAGCAAACGGAGTAGAATTCATCGAGCAACACGCGCTCAAACTTTCCGCCCGGTTTCGAATCGACACACAATTTTCGGTCGAATTTCTCGTCGTGAAATCGGACATTCATCGACACAAAGTAGCGCTCAAAAGATACGCGAGACCTTTTTCTAGACAGGATTATTTTTAGTTTTTTGAATAAAATTCGAAAAAGCGAGAACGGCGCGCCCGAATGTGGACCTCTTCGATTTTCCGCCCCGACCTTTCGCTTTTGAGCAACCACAACTTTCTTCAACAACAATTTCTGACGATGCCGTCAACTGATAAGATGTTCCTCGTTCCAAGGCGCATCTTTTTGCCCACTGGGCGGGTGAATTTGGCCGTGTACGAAAAACGGTACGGCGCGGAACGTCGGCACGGAACGTTGAACGTGCCCGCCGCCGGTCGAAATGCACATTTTCGGATTTCGCGCATGCGACTTTCTCTAGCCAGAAAAAATTTCAGATCGATAGAACCAACGGCTAAAAAGTTGAGGTCCGGTTTGTGACGAACAGACTCACAATTTTACGCGCTTTACGGGGGGATCAACAGCTTCGCCGTGATTAGCTGGTCTCAAAAATGTGCAACTCGACCATCTATAACCAGCAACTGTCGTTTTAAAGTGCATCAGAGCTTTTTCTCGTCCGCAAATTTCGCGTCCGCAACTGTTTCGTCCGCAAGTGTCGGCCCGCCCGGGCGGCGAACGGCTCGCGTACTACGGACGGGACCTGCGGACGGGCGAGGACGTCGTGCTCAAAGAGTACCGCCACGTGGGAAGTGCCGCCGACTCGACCCGCCGCCACGAACTCGCCAACCAACTGCAGACGGTCGCCTCCTACTTTGCGGGGCTCTTCATGGCCGCCTGCGAAGTCAACCTGACAGCGGACAAGATCCCCGCCAACCTCAAGTTCCTGATGATCAAGACGCTCGCCCTCGGAGCGGAGGCGGACGTCCGCTACATGAGCTGCGAGCCCCGTCTGCACCCCGCCGCCGCGTACATCCGCTTCACCAACAATTGGGACTTTGTGATGCCCGAAGCGCGCTTGAAGTCGAAGGGCATCTCCGTCGAGTTGCTGCGATTTGTGGTCGCCTTCTCTTACTACACGCACATGGTAGACCTTCACTCCTTCTCTCCTCTCATTCATTTCAAGTGCAGGTCAGCGGCGGCAAACTGATGGTCGTGAACTTGCAGGGAACGATCAAGCCGAATGGCAGCGGCTGCCCAACTCTCCTTCTCACGGACCCCGCCATTCACTCGGAAGATCGCACTCGCTTCGGCGCGATGAACCACTCGAAGGCGGGAATGTTGTTCTTTTTCGAGAACCACATGTGCAACGAGTTCTGCGCCGCACTGCAGCTGCCCATCGAGGATCGCCGGAGAGGTGGGTGGTTGATCGTGCACATTAATCATTCGTCTCTTATACTTCAGCTACTCGCCCAATCTTCGCCCATTACTCCAGCGGTCTCAACGACTCGCAGTCCAACGGTTCGTCTTGGCGTCCCGTCTCGTGTGAGTTCTTCCCGTCGTCTTCGAATTCAACACCCAATCTTCAGCCTTCCGCCCGACCGCATCGAAGAAAATGGACGAGGACGAGCAGCACTCGGTCGAAACGAACATCTTGATGCTGCGCGCGCTCGAATTGATGAAAGAGCGCCAGATCGACCGCCAACGCTTCCACTGTTGAAGAAGTAGAGCAAAATAAATGACTGATTTTCCTCTCGTCCTTTGCTTGCATTCTTTCGGCTCTGGATCACATAGAAACGGGCGAAAGGCGCAGCAGAAGGCGGACGCAAAGCGGCGGCGGTAGGGGCTGCACGGGGAAGCACGTCGCCCGCCTGCCGCCGCCGGACGCCCACCTGCAGTGGAGCGACGAGCAGAACCTCTACGACATACGTTCGGAGGTGCAGATCGTGACGCGCAACGGAGCGCCCGTCTCGCCCGCCAAGAAGAAGCCCACGACGCCCGCCCGTTGTCCGCTCCAACCCCAAGGCGGAGGCCCGCAATCTGAAGGCCATCCGCAACGATTAGGCGGGCACGTGTGTCAAGCTGCTTGTTTCTTGTGAGTGGGTGAATAAAGTGGATTGTTGGAGCGGTCGATTGAAGCGGCAGAATAATTTCTTTCCAGTCGGAAAAGAGGGTGATTTCCGGCTTTCGACTACTCAACCTCTTGTCTCACTCGAGCATCAGTGTGGGTTTCATTCGTTGCTTTTCATTCGGGAATCCTTCTTCGGAATCAACAAGGGGTCTCCACACGGCATTGATGGGATGTTTTCGTTGTTCGATAAACAAACGAGTGACTCACTCCTGCTTCTTCCTTTCCTTGCCGCCGTTGGAATGCGCGCGCCCATCTGCGGCTCGCTTTCCACACGCCAACCGAGCGGCGCGAAGCGATCGGCGCCTCGTTTGAATTGCCCCTGCGAAAGTCGGGCGTCCAGCGCCCGGCCAGTCGGCAAGGGAAAAGCGGCGGGAAGGCGGCGGCGGTCGGCCGGCCGAGCGAACGCTTTTTTTCCACGGCGTTGGTTGCGGGCGAGGGACGCCGATTTCTTCGCCTGCTCTTCGATTTGCTTTGATTTCGCTTCAATTTCAGGCCGTCCAGCGTCGATTGTGCCAAAGTGGAGATCGGGATGGCACCCAGCACTCGCTCCAAATCGAAGGCGCGACGAGCTCCAGCAACCAACGAGTCCCGCGCCCGTCAATCAGTCGGCAACCGGCAAAAGGTTGACTGTGATGCATTTTCTTTCCCTTAACACGCATTCCGATTGCAGACCGCGTGCCGCCACTGCGGACTGGAAGTCGCGAACGGAAAGAATTTGAAGGACCACGAGCGCGGCCACCTGAGATCGACCGGCTTCCCGTGCGCGAAGTGCGGAGCGAAGTTCACTCAGTCGTGTCAACGGAACTATCACGTACGAAAACTTCACAAGTACTTCCGCCGAACCGTTCAATGGAGACTTTGGCAGAGCTTGGGACACGAGACGACGGTCAGTGCCTAGTTGTTGATGTTAGTCTTCATTTTTCTCTTTAGGCCATTGACAGGAACGATGTTCTGGTAACCATTCGTGAAGCTGTTGCATTTCTAGCTTCGTCGTTTCAGTGGAAGTGTCCGCACTGCCGGTTGGACTATCCGCCGCAAACTCGTGTCGCCCATCTTCGCACCCACTCGGCCACCACGGGATACGAGTGCCGCTTGTGCACGTCTCGATTCCAGAGAACATACGATTGCGACTGGCACGAACGCACGAAACACAACTACATTTGGGCGAGAGACGAGCCAGACGGGCTGCAAGAGACGAGTGGGACGGCTGGCGGTCGTCCGCGCAGAAAAGTCTGTTTTTACTCGTGCTATTCGTCATTCAAGCTTTCCTTCAGGATCCTTGTCGGCATTGCGGAGTCGAATATCCGTCCAAAGGTTTAGCCAGCCACGAGCGAACACATTTGTTGCGTTCCGGACACCAGTGCGAAATCTGCCGTGCCTCCTACACGCGACGCTTCAAACGAGATCAACACGAACGCAAAGTGCACAAATACGATCGCAATGCAGATGAGACGGGTGGAGAACAAGCAGCAGCCGAAGTGAGCGATTGCTGACCTTTTCATCTCTATTTTTCGTTTGCAGGCGCCCACTGGAGAGGTCGAACAAGCGGGCGATCAATCGGGCGAGGACTCGACGGACGAAGCGGAAGAGAACGTGAGCGACGAGTCGAGCGACGAGTGGACCGAGTACTCGACCGATGAGCTGACCGACGACCCGCTCGACGAGGAACCCATCGACCAGCCGGCGGACGAAGACAGCGGCCAGCCGGCCGCTGAAGAACCTCCGAGAGACGTCGAACGGCCGCCGACTCCCGCTCCCCTCCAACAGGAGGAAGTGGTCGTTCCGCCGGCTCCCATTCGCCCGCAAGAAATCGGTCAGCCCACTCCGCCCGCGCCGGTCCCCGCCGCTCCACCCGCCGTCCAACTGCCGCCCGTTGAAGAGGATCCGTGGCTCGTCCTTTCGGATCACCTGCGCCGCAAACCGGCTCTCGTTTATTTCGACCTTGAACTCGTGAGTTCATCTTCCAGCTTTCGTTCAACTGTTCCCTCTTGCAGTGCCGCGAGACGTTCGGAACTTTCGTGTTGCACAACTGGACCAAGGAGCCGTCCGCCAAGGTCCTCGTCCTTCGCACCCACTCGGCGGTCTTCAACGAGCTGCCCAACTGGCCGCCGCCCGTCTGCTCCGTTCGGATGACCCGCTGGGAATTCCCGCCTTCGGCCGACCGGCGGGCGTTCGCTCACGTGCTCGTGAAGCCGGGCGCGGCGGAGCTGGGCGAGCGGCTGCGCGCGGAGATGAGCGACGCGCTGAAATTCGAGGAGTTCGTCGCCCACGTCCTGCCCCGTCTTCAAATCCAGTCCGCCCTGCTGGTCGTTTCGGCCGCTGACCGCAATCGTGAGTTTTGCTTAATCGAATGCTCTCATCGTATTCTTTGCTTCCAGGTCTCGCTGCTGACCGTGAGTTCCTTGCGCGTCGAGGAGTCCACATCGTCTGATTGAGCGAATCGGAAGTGGCTGATTGTTGACTGTCGTTTGTTGGAATAAATTCAGTCCTTGTTGCTCGGCCTTTTCATCGGAAGAGAAAAGAACAGGCGGCTTCTCGAATTCTCACTTCTTTGCCCACTCGTGATCGCCCGTCGTCTCGAATGCCACCTCGCCGCCCCTCCGCTCGCCCGCTCGTCGTGCAGCCAGGTAGCCGTCTGCCGCATTTGCCTGTCGAAAACCGGCGTCCTCGTGCACCCGTGCGTGTGTGACGGCTCCGCGAGTCCCGCACCTTCCCACTGATCTCCGCGCAGATGGGCGGAATCCACGAGCGCCCAACGGTGGGCCCACTCGGACAACACCCGCTGGGAGATGTGCCTGGCGGAGTGATTAGTCGACAACGACGAAGCATTTCCAGTTCCTTGTTCGAGCGACAGGTGGCAGAAGAGAACCCATCGACTGTTTGTTTCAATTCCCGAACGAGTCGAACGGTCGCAATCGTCGAGCGGCGGTTCAAACGCGCTCAAAAACGGAACTCCCGGCTGTTTGTTCGTTTTGAATCCAGTCAAACTCTTGCCGTTCGACCATAAGTCGCCCTTTCGTTCGGCCCAACGCTCCAGTTCGGATCGTAGCGGAAGGACGAACGCGTGCACTCCGAGCGGGTGTTTGCATTTCGAACGGGCGGTCGAAAGTCCCGCCGAATTCAGAGTCCAAACTCCCGAACTTGCGATCAATCCGCCGGGAACTCGGCCCTCTCCATCCGAATAAAAGCCGGCCGGCAGGGCGGGGAAAGTATCAGAGAACATCGAACACAAAGGTCCACTTCCTCCTCGTCCTTCCGCTCTTCTTCGCCGCCGTCGCCGCCCAGTCGGGCACCGGCCAGACGACTCGCTACTGGGATTGCTGCAAGCCGTCCTGCGGCTGATGGAAGGCGGAGTTCTCCTTCCAATCTGCCTCCTTTAGATGGCCGGGCAAGGCCTCGCTCGAGCAGGGGCCCGTCCGCTTGTGCTCGCCTCCAATCAACCGTTGAACGACCCAGGGCAACACGCCGTCGGGCTGCAGCTGGCGGGCGCCGGCGAGGGCGACGGGTGCCGTGCCTGCTGCGAGCTCACGTTCACCTCGGGCGCCGTGCAGGGCAAGCGGATGGTCGTGTAGGTGACCAACACGGGCGGCGACTCGGCAACCACCATTTCGACCTGATGGTGCGAATACTCAACAGATCCTTCTTTTTCCTTTCTGCTGCAGATACCCGGCGACGGCGTGGGCAACTTCAACGGCTGCAGCGCCCAGTGGAACACGCCGTCGGGCGGTGGGGCGCGCAATACGGCGGCGTGTCGAACCGCGCGGCCTGCGCGCAGCTGCCGGCCGCCATCCGCTGGGCGGCGTCGAGCGGAAGCTGCTCGCGGTAGGTGACTGAGAGAGTGGCGAGCTCGTCGTGTGCGCCCAGGGCGACGTCACCTTCCGGCTGCAGTTCTTCCGCCTCGCCCGCCCAAACGTCCACGACGAGCGCGAGAAACTCCAGCTACTCCTCGACTACGCGCTTTGGGGCGAAAGCGCAGACGGGCGGCGGCGGACGGCTGAAAGAAGTGAGTTCACCGCAGAGATCCTCCGACCGCCTTCTCGCTGCAAGAATCTCGACCGTCTTGTTCGAGGGCGGCGGCCATTGGCGCGAGCGGCTCTCTTTCGGGCGCCACGTGTCGAGGGACGAACTGCGCGCCTTGATCCAACCGGCGGAGTCGTTTGTCTTTTGCGTCCAGCCGGAGTTCCCGCCGCCTACAGCCTTGTCTGAAACGTCGAATGAGGTCACAGATTCGAACCAATCGCAACGGTCGAGCTGACCATCTGCTTTTGCGGAATAAACAAGGGCTCTTCGGATCGTTCGCTGAATCTAATGGAGCGCAGCTACCAAACACTACGATGCTCAACGGTGTTTATTCAACGCATTCGATTCAGTCAAGAGTCAATAGAAAAGGCGGAGCTTGCGGTCGGGACATTCGTCACATTGGCAACGGTCCCCGAAACAGGTTCCTTCCGGGCATCCAATCTTTTGGCATGCCTGATCGCACCCCGGTTGCCAACAAGGAGCTCCGGCCGCGTGGAAGCGGCGCCAAACGGGGATGCACACGCAACGGTGGTGGCGCTCGATGGCGCGGGTGCCCGGCCCCCACTTCCGCACGCACTCCTCTTCGCATCGCCCCAATCGGTCCGCACAGACCAGCGACACTCCGAAGACGAGCAGCAGACAGACGATCGTGGAGCGCATTTCGCGAACGAGTGAAGAGAACAGAAGGCTGTTCGCCTTTTTGTGCAGTTGCCAGATGGAAATCAAGCAATCAGATTTCCATTTGACGGCCTTCCAGCAAATTTGATGGAGAAGCACGCTTGCTCGCTCACAAATACGCTGTCCTTTAAAGAAGCAACCTCTGACCTTTCCGATTGCTGCAAACGCGAACCAATTTCGTTCGCGTGTTTACGACCGACCGTTGGCGTTCGAAACGACGCCCGACGCTCGTTGATTTAATTTTATAGGCTTCCAGTGGATTCCGGCCGTTCGAACGTCCCGATTCCATCCGACAAACACAACAAGCCGTTTGCTCCTAACGGCACGATCTCCAGCGATGACGCTCTTTACTCCAAAACATTCGAATGAACAGTCAGTAAGTAGAAATTGGGCGAGAAACAAACGGCAATGGGTGAGCAAAAGCCAGTACAAAGGCACAAATCAGGCGGTGGATGAACGAAAGGAGTGGACGATCAGAAGAGGGCGGACGGAATGCGGCCGGGCATGCGGGAGCGCGGCGTAAAGTTCTTCGGCGCGTACGTGACCGGGCCGAGGACGGAGCGGTCGGCGCGGCTGCGCGGAGTTTGGGGGCTGCCGGAGGTCGTGGGCTCCGCCTTCAGCACGTGCGTGAGGGGCGTCCCGAACTTGGCGGGCGCCGTCGTCGCCGTCCGTTGGTCCAAGTGGCCCGACCAGAAGTCCTGCAATCGGCGGGAGGAGCGAACAACGGAAAGGCGTGAAGATGACGGGAGGCGATCTGCTTTTCTTTTTTGAAGTACGGAAACCATGAAGTGTGCAAGAAGCGGCTAACCAGAAAGTTTTTGCTCTGTTCCGTTACAATATTGATTGTTCCGCAGACCCCCACTCATCGACCAGACAATACACGGATCCGAATGGAAGTTTATCGGCGAAGAGACAGAGATGACAGAAGACGTGGGCACGAGCGAGCCCCTCCGCTCATCCCTGCTGAGTGCCGGACATGGCGAGGCGGGCGGCCTTGGCGGTGGGGCGGTAGACGTGGAAGGAGCAGGTGAGGTCGTCGGCCACGCTCATGGTCGCCGCCGCGTTGTCGAACTGGCCGCAGTAGTGGGGCGCGGAGAAGATGGTCACGAGGCGGCGGTTGGCGAAGAACTCGTACCTGCAAGCAGTGGGATGAGTGGAGAGCGCTCTGTCCATTGAACGCACCCGTCCTGAACGACCTGATGGGCGCGCGCCACGAGGTCGATGTCGAGGCGGGCGCACGCGTCGACGACGACGTCCTGCCCGAACACGTACGAGACGCCGCGCGTGTTCGCCTGCCAGCCCTTGGCCCACTGGTCGGGGTCCGCCCACAGCAGGTCGATGCCCATCGAGGGATTGGGCGGGTCCTGCGGGCGCGGCAGCGTGCGCAGCTGGTCGATCGACTGCAGCTGGGGCGAGAGGCCGCCGTGCTGCAATCGGGGGATCGGTGAGTGCTCTCCTCTTGCGAGTCCACCCACCATGCAGAGGATCTTGCCGCCGACGAGGCCGCACAGGGGCATCCAGTTGAAGGCGTCCTGGAACGCGTTCCACAGCCGGATCGACTTGTAGCGCCGGTTGCACTCCTCGAAGAAGCCGTAGACGCGGTTGATGGCCGGGCACTCGTGGTTGCCGCGCAGCATGAAGAAGTTCTCCGGGTACTTGATTTTGTAGCAGAACATCAGGCAGATCGTCTCGATGTTCTGCCGGCCGCGGTCCACGTAGTCTGCAGCGAGAAGCGGGGACTAAAGGAGATGGAGGAGTGTGCCCACCGCCCAGGAAGACGTAGTTGGCCTCGGGCGGGAAGCCGTTCTTGTCGAACACGCGCAGCAGGTCCGAGTACTGCAACGAACGGGGCGATGAGTAGAGGAAGCGCCCTAGACGACTCGCCTGTCCGTGGATGTCCCCGCACACGACCAGCGGCGGCTCGACCTCGATGAGCGACGACTGCGACTGGAAGACGTCCTTGGCCATCTGGCAGAGTTGCTGCAGCTCCTGCTCGCTCACTTGAGTCGTGAGACGGCCGCCCGCCATTCCTGCAGCGAGCGGGGTGAGTGGACGGACGGGCGGAGGGGAGGGGCACTCACCGACGTTCAGCAGGCGCGAGATCATGTTGTCCACGTCCACCGGCTGGGCCATTGCGGGAGTCGAGAGAGCGGAGGGGCGAGAGGGGAGGTGCACACGACGCGAGTGGGTGCGCCCGCCCGCTGCCGACCGGCTTTTATACGAGCGGATTTGCATGACGAGCGATCGGCTGGGTATGCAAATGGGCGGCGATGAGCGGAGTTTGTCTGGAGCCGCTCGTCGACGCTCTTCTTTCATCAATCAACACCAATCCCCCGTTCAAAGACGCTCAACCGTTTATTCCTTTCGAACACACGACAACCACAACAAACAGCCATCACGAACGAGAACTTTACAGCTGCTTCTCGAGCGTCTTCTGCTGGGCGCGGGCGAAGACGTCGATCGGGCGGGGCGTGTACGCGACCGCCTCCTCTTCCTCCACTTCCAGACGGCCGATCGGGGCTGCAAGCGGGCGAGTCAGGGAAAGAAGAGCGGGCACTTGCCTTGAGCGAAGCTCCTTCGATTTCGCCCGCTGCCCGACGGACTCGGCGGAGATCGAGCGGGCGGTCGGCGGCCACTCGAAGTCGCTCGCCGTCTGCACGGCCGAGTCGGGGATGGCGGCGTGCAGGAGCTCGTGGAGGTCGAAGGAGGCCGCCGTCTGCACGTCCTCCTCGTCCTCCGCACGCAGCAGGCGGCCGAACGCGAAGCGGTCTGCAGCGAGGAGTGAGTGGGCGGGCGGGCGGAAAGGCGGGCGAACCGGCGACGTTGAACTCGGGCAGCGGCCCCAAGAGGCCGGCCGGCGCCCGCTCGGGGTCCACGTCCACTTCGGCGGGCGGCGGCGGCGAGTGGGCGGACGCCGACGAGATCGCCGTCAACTCAGAGAGCGCCTCCTCGCAGTCCGCCGGCAGTTCGGGCGCTTCGAATTCCTCGGAGACGGCGGTCATCTCCACCCATTCGTCCGAATCGAACTCGGCCGAGGGCTCGAGAAGGTCGACGGCCGCCATTTCGAGATGCAGAAAGAAGAAATGAAGCGAGTGGGTTGCTCGGGCGAGAGAAAAGGAGTGGGTGGCGGTCGTCTCGTCACTCGCCGTTCAATTCGTCGGCGGGCGGGCAGCTCGTGGACGACTTCCAGTCAGCAGCAGAAGACGAGTGCGTTCTCCGCGTCGCCTAGCGCGATGAGCGACCGCTCGTCGACGAATCACTCTCCGGTCCAGCGTCTTACTTCTTCCCACACTCCGACATCCCACATTCATTCGAACGGTTTATTTGACAGACGAAGAAAGGGCGGCCTTACAGCGATCACTTGCGGCGACGGGCGGCGGCTGCAACCGAGTGGTGAACGAGATGACCGAGTGGAAGGCGGGACTCACCGGTCGAGCGCTTCTTCGGGGCGGCCGCCGTCGATTTCGCCTGCTTCGTGCTGCCGGCGGTCAGGTTCTCCATTGCATTCACTGAAGCGAAAGGGAGGAGTGGGCGGAAGGCAGCGGACACTCACCGAAAGCCGTGCGGCGGGGGCGCGTCGACTCCGCCGGCTGCTCGACGGCCGCCGTCTGCCGCCGTTTGGGGCGCGGCGCGTCGGCCAGCGGCTTCGCAACGGCGACCGGGCGCTTCGCGGCGACAGCGGGCTTCTTCGCCGCCATCTTCGACGTCGAGGGAGCGGCCGGCTCGAGGACGACCGGCAGAGCGGGCGGCTTGGTGGACGCCTTGCGAGCGCCCTTCGTTTTGGGCGCCTTCGGTTGGGCGATGGGCAGCTTGGAGGCCGCACGGCCCTTCGGCTTGGCGGGCGTCTTGCGGAAGACCTTCGGAGCGGGAGGCGATGGGATGGGCGTCGCGAGCAACAAGCGGGGAGGAGTCAACTCGCGAGCCGTCTGCACGTCCGCCTGTTCGCTGACCTCATCTGAAACCGCAGAGGATGAGCGTTCTCCGCTTCCAGCCGCCGCACTCACCGCTCTCTGCTTTCTTCGGCCCTTCTGGAACGAAACAACCCGAATGAGAAGGCCGACTGCCCACTCACGGTTGGTGTTCGGGATGACGAAGAGGACGGTGCGCTCGGTGGTGGGCGGCGGCTGCGGGCGGGCGGGCGCGAGGACGCGCGTGGCCTCCGCGTTGTCCTCGACGTCCGCGTCGGCCGTGAAGTCGACGGCGACACGAGGGCTGGGAATGTTGCTCCAGTCGGCTGCAAGCAGGAGAGGAGTGAGTGAGTGGGACGGGAAGGAGGACTCACTGCAGCTGTCGCGCGAGATGCCGGCCGCCTGCTTGGGCGTGGACGTGAAGCGCGGCCGGAAGGCGGCGAGCGGCGGCGTCTCTTCGATCACGTCCGAAAGGCAAAGCGGGCGAACGGGCGGGCTGTCTTGGAGCTCCGCGGCGACTTCTTGCAGGAGGTCGAGGGCGTTGTCTGAACAAAAGAATGAAAGGGACAACGAAAGGGTTCAACCGCCTCCCGATTCGGCCTCCGCTTCTCCCGCCGCCTCGTTCAGGAGGGCCGTGTGCAGCTCGGCGGGCGTCTTCTTCGGCACGCCGCTGGTCGTCGGCTTCCACGCGGTCGGGCCGTCTGCAAGCGGGCGGAGTGGGAGGACGGGGAAGGGGACGAACTGCGCGTCCGCCGCTTGGGCATTTCGGCGGCGATCGCGACGGTCGCGCGGCGTCTCGGCCGGTCGGCGGCGGGCATTTCGAAGCGAGTGGCATGGATTGGAGAGCGAACCAAACGCCTGACTGGAGCTGGGGATGCAAATTTCTGTGTTGGGGTCGAATGCAGTCGTGGGGAGGTAGCCGAGACGACTCCCTTTGTTTCATCTCACCCGCCACCAACAGCCCTTTTTCGCAACAACCAAACAGCTAAACGAGTGAATGGTGAGTTTATGCTCGAGAGAGAGCGATCAGAAGCCGAGCTCGTTTTTCGCGAGGTCGGCGGTAGTGAAAGGCGGGAGGTCGCCGTTGGCGGGCGCCTCTTTGGCGGTCGTCTGTTGGCAGTTCTCCGGTCTCCATCGTCTTCACGTCCCTGCAATGAGAGGTGAGTCTCCTGCAGCCCTGGGGCACTCACACGCTCTTGTCCTCGGAGACGGTCATCACGGACGCCTTCCGGCCGGCCGCCTTCGTCTTGCCGGCGGTCGTGGACACGCCGCGGAGCTCCCAGTCGAAGGGGTCCGAGTACTTGACGTTGTTCTCCAGCATCGCCTTCAGCAGCAGGTCGAACAGGAGCGCGTAGTCGTGCCGCTTCGCGTAGTCCAGCGTGCGCAGGTGGGCGGCCATGCGGCGGAGAATGCTCATCGCCGGTCGCCTGCTTCGCGGCCCCGATCTCGTGCTTCTCGCTGTAACCGCGAGTGAGTGGAGGAGGGCGGAAAGGCCGCGCATCCCCGCCAGCACGTAGATCATCGACCAGAGGTCGTCCGGACGGCCCTGCTCGGCGCGCGTGTGTTCCCCTGCAGCAGTCAATGGATGAGCAGGTCGATTCCAAGTCGCTCAAACCCGCCGGAAGAGCGTGTTCTCGCGCGCCAGTCCGAAGTCCAGCAGGTGGCCCTGCGCGCGCCCTCGCCCTTCCGCCCGCCGGCTTCACGTCCCGGCGGATGTAGCCGACCTCGTGCAGCTGCTTCAGCCCGTACGGGGATCTGCAGCCCCACGCGCAGCTGCGTGCTCACGGAGAACTCGCGCCGACATTCCTTGAAGCCCCGAACAGCTGCAGCGGGAGGAGAGTGTGTGAAGGGAAGAGGGATCAATCCGCGCTCAGCAGCTGGGCGACGAACTTGCGGCCGTGCATCCGCTTGAGCACCTGCACCTGGTGCTTCAGCACGCCGCCGCCCGCCACGCAGTTCGATTCGGCCTTCATAGCGGCAACTTCTGGTCCTTCACCAGGTAAACGGCGCCGCAGCTGCAACCGGGCGGGAGTTGAGAGGACGTTGCAATCCACCGGCCACTCACCCGCCCTCGCCCAGCTTGTCGATGATCTTCTTGCGTCGGCCGACCACCTTGCCCATCGGCAGCTCCACGGGTCCGGCGTCCACCTCCCCACCTGCACGGACGGCATCGCGGCGGTCAGTCGGGAGCGGGAGAGCGGAAGGAAATGGAAGCGATCGGAGGCAAATGGCGGGCGGGGAGCGATCGGGCGTTCTTATAGGCCGGGATTTGCATGACTGTCGATTGAGGTGAGCGGCAGCAGGGTAGGCAAATTCGGACGCGTGATCGGTGGGTGTTTGCACCCTCACTTCGTTCGCTCTTTCCATTCGAGCTCCCCGCTTCTGCCACCGACCGTCCGCTCTTCCTTCCGCTCCCCCCGTCTGCTCTGCGATGTTCCAAGCGCTCATCTTCCTGTGGGTCTTCTACGAGATCTACCGGTGAGTCCCGCCCACCCGCCCTCCACTCGCCGGCTTCCAGCTTGACCTACCCGACCGAAGGCAGCCTCTCGGCGGTCGTCGGGGAGGCGCCGCCGTCGCTGCGCACGGGCGTCGGCCGCTCGGAACGCTCGACGCACACCGCGGCGCCCAAGTCGCCGGCCGCCCGCTCCCGCAAGTCCCGCCGCGCGGTGCCCGTCGAACAGAAGTGGGTGTCGCCGTTCGAATGAGCTCTTCTTCCTCCTGTTGTTCTCCGTTGAACGCGTGAAATAAACAGTTTGCTTTCGATTGGTGGTGTGGGGAGCGTGGACAATCCGTCGATTCCATGAACACTCGTTGGTGGGAAGCAGCCTTTCTATTTTTCTAAAGAGTCGACGAACTTCTCTCAATCTGCAATCCCTGTGAACACGTGACCCCGCTCCCAGCCATTAGCGTTGCGTCGGCCGCTCTTTCGTCTCCCACTCTCTTAGTCTTGCCCCTCCAAGAGCACTCCCCTGCCGCCAAGCCATAACTTACGAAACGAACCTGCACACATGACCTTCTTTCACTGCGGGGTCAAGCGGCTGCGCAAAGTCGTGGGAGCGTCCATCCGCGCGTCGATTTTCTTTCGCAATCCGCTCGCTCACCTCCGATCGTCAGTCGATGCTGGGGCGTTTTCGAACCGCTTACCCGCTAAAATGCTGCAGACGAGCATCCGGGTTTGTGCGTAGTATTCGATCCTGCTTGAGCTTTTCGCGTGGTTTCGCCGCTCACTAATTCCTTTCCTTTTTCAGCCGAGTCATGGCCGAAGTCAACCGTCGCACTCCTCGCCGCAAGCGGAAGCTGACCGCTGCGAATCTCCGATCGTCCAGCTCTCGTCCAAACAGCTCTGCGGCTGCGCACAGGGCTGGAAGACGGCCGTCTGCCGCTCGCCTGCCGGCCGTTCCGGTCGGCTCGCCGCAAAGAAGTCGAAGCTCACTGCGAAGGGGGACGCTCAGCCCGGTCACAAGCGGGAAGGATCGAAGAACTCGTTTGTTTACGAGGTCGGTGGGGTCCGTTTTTAGTCCGTTATGTGGCTAACCCGTGCGTGTTTGTAGCTCTCGGAGAACTACGAGTGGGACTCGGATGGGCGCTACATGTACCGCTTCTCGGAAGGAATGGATTTGATGATCGTGGACCTCTTGCAGAACACCTACAAGTACGTCCGTTCATTTCTCTTTTATGTCATTGCTCGTTTGCAGACAGCTGAAGCCGCGAACCGAGTTGTATGACTACTGCGATGTCACGGACTTCCTAGTTGTGTCGCCGTACGCGCTGCTCGTCTCGGTTTACTTCGAGGACGACGACGATGGCGAGTGGAATGAGCTGCACCTGCTCCGCCTGACGAAAGAAGGCGACGACTACGAACGGATCCTTCTTCATGACATCTACGACAGCGATCCTTCTGCTCTTGCTGTTGTGGAGATAATCGGGCAGGGCGTGGAATTGGACAGGGCGGTTCTTCTCGGCGATGGGGACGGCCCGATCCTCGTGCTGACGCTCGACGTCGACCAAGGCCGCGCGATCGTGGTCGGCAACGCTGTTCACCCTTTCGACGAAGCGGATAATCTCGAATTCGTTGCCTGCATGAGCGCGAACGGACGAGAACTGCTTGCGATTAACGAGAAGGACCCATTCAATCCCCAGGTCTACTCGCTGGCTGAACGCAAATGGACGAAACACGAACTCAACGGTTTGGACGGCGAACTCAACGTTCGCTTCTTCCTTCTTTTTCGTCTTTTATTGCTTGCATTCAGTTCCACTTCTGCTACCGCTTCCATTGCTCCGGTCGTATCTACGCAAAACTCGGCGACATGGACGGACGCGAGCTTCTCTTCCGCTGCGACGTGGAGCAAAAGAAGTGGGAGCGAGTGCCCGTTGAGGCGCGAGACATCGACGATATTGCGTGTGTCCTGAACCCGGCGGCAGACGGGCGCGAGGACGGCATCATGAGTTGCGAATGGCATGAGATGCCGCAAAATTCCCCCGGTCAAACGACTGAACGCTTCAAAATCGAGCGGAGGATGTTTCGGTTCGTCTCCGTGCTTTTCTGTCTTCCCCATGTTCTTCTGTTTTTAGTAATCCAGACTCTCTGCTACGCCAGGCTTTCGTCGCCGTGCGGAGACTGCACGAGGGCGTCTACGTGGAGGAAGTGATCCGCGAGCTCGTGGACGCGGCGGCCAAGGCTAAAAAGAAGTCCAACGCTAAGATGTCGGGCGCCATCCTGCAGAAGAAGTTCTTCCCGAGCGCGTACGAGGGCATGGAGCCCATTCCCGTCTGCAGCCTCGAATGAGCTCCGTCTTGTTTCTTTCCCTTTTGTTCGTCTTTGTCTGTGCAGAAATAAACACGCTAATCGAACGAAATCCTTCGTGCTGAAGAGTGCTGTCCGACCATTCGACTGGCCGCTCGCGTGTGGCCGAAAAGGAGGCGCGCAAGACGGTCGTCTCCACTAGGGATCGGCCACTTGCTTCGAAACGGACGGGAAAAGCCACGCGACCAAAATTTGCATCAAGCAAAGGAACGAACGAGTTGACTGCTCCCTCCCGCTCACATCCGTCTGACTTTCGGCCAACCACCCGGTCGTTTCGCTCCCCGCTCCCGATGCCCTCCTCACTAAAATCGCCGGCCGTCCGCTCGACGTCGGACGCCTCCACGAAGACGGGCGCGCTGAAGCCGAAAGCGAAGAAGAAGGGCGTCCTGGGGTGCTGCGGGAAGAAGAAGGCGGCGGGCGGCAAGAACGCAAAGAAGGGCAGCAAGAAGAGCGCGAAAGGTTTGCATTGCTGCCGTGTTCCTCCCACTCCTTCCTCTCCCTTGCAGGATCGAAGCGGAGCCGCCGCTCGTCGTCGAAGGCGCGCGGCAAGAGCCCGGCGGCCGTCCGCGCGCGCTCCCGCCAGAACGCCCTCCAGCGCCCCGTCCCGCCGCCTCCGAACGCCTCGCAGTCCCACCAACAGCCGCCGCAGCCGCCGGTCGTCCAAAAGTTCACGATCACTCCGCGCCTTTCGACCGCCTCGCCCAAGCCGCCCGTCCAGCGGCCCGCCGAGCAGAAGACGCCGAACAGCGAGGCGCGCGCTCCCGCTCTGGTGAGTCCCCTCTTATTTCTCTTGATCCTCCCTTCTTTCAGCCGGTGACGAAGAAGACGGGCATCGAGAGCGAACTGGCGATCCGCTCGTTCGAGGCGGACGGCCGGCTGCACCGCGCCTTCTTCTACCGCGTCTCCCGCCCGCTGCCCGCCCGCCCGCAACCGAAGGCCGAGACGCGCGTCGAGCTGCCGGTCGACAAGACGGCCGAGGACCGCACGCCCACCGCCGCCCGCCCGTTCACCGGCCGCACTCTGAAGGCCAAGAGCGGCGGCCGCTGCAAGGCGCCAAAATGCGGCGGGCCGGACGGGAAGTGCGCCTGCCTGCCCACCTTCCACCGCGTGCTCTCCGTCTCGACGGTCGGCTGCTCCTGCGACTGCAAGGGCGCTTCGAAGGGCGCCTCCAAGGGCCAGTCGAAGGGCGAGTCAAAGGTCTGCAACATTTTCCCTCCTTCTCGCTCACTCGCCGCTTGCAGGTGATCAGCGGCCGTCTGGACGCCGAAACGACCCAACTGATGGCCGAAATGGGCGCGCTGGTCGCCCGTCTGCAGCAGAAGGTGGACGCCCAGCCGAAGAAGTGATGTCTCTCGCTTGTCCGTGTTGTAAGGGGTGGAAGAGCGGAATAAACCGAGAGAACGCACGTGTTCGTTGAAGGGCTCGTCGAATCAAGGTTGTCTTCACACCCTCTGAAAGTAAACGCCTGTTTCTTCTAATCGGTTAGCAGGGAGAAAGGTTGCAAACTGAAGATCGGCAGCACGTGTGCCGCTATCTTGTTGCTTCTGTTTGTCGTTCGAAGTGCGGGACCGCCGACTCTTTGCTTTCCGCCGATGACTCCGTTTGATAGCGCCGATTTGCGCGCCGCGGTCTCCGCGAAATGCGGGAAGACGGCGTGTGGCTGGCCGACGAAAGAGCGTTGTTGACGGTGTGCGGGATGCGAAAGAGAGACGAGGCGACGGGCGGCCGGCCGGCCCCGCAACGGCGATCGCGGCCCCCGTTTCGGCCGCCCGTCGTCGTTTTGCGCCCGCATTCCCAGGAAATCGGCGTCCGCTTTTTATTGCCTGTTGTTCCCACATGCGCGTCGTCTGGTTCTCCGCCGTCCCATTTGCTTCCATTCCAAAACCTCTTCGATCCGTTCGCCCCCGCTCGCGATTTCGAAATCGGAACACGAGATTTCGGACGATTGCCGCTTTCAACTCGGCTAATCGCCTTGATTTCAGATCGAATTCCAGTGCGCGGAAATCGAAACGAGTGCTCGAAATGGTGGGTTCTTTCGTCTTTGATTCCTCTGATCGCCGCCCCGCTTTCAGAACCGGAAACCGAATCGCCGCGCGGGACCTGCGAAGAAGACGGCGGCCAACGGCTTCGAAGTTCGTTTTTCCTCGTCTTCCTCTTCCTTCCGCCTTGCAGACGAGCGATTCCGAGGTGGTCTCGTGGGTGAGCGGGTCGGTGCACGACGACGTGTCCGACTGGGAGCGGAAGCCGCCCGCCGCCGAAGTGCTCCGCGAGCAGAACAAACGGCTTCGGACGATCTACGAGGACGGCGGGATGCAATTCGGACGGGACGCCCAGACGGCGGCCGAACTCGAGCGCAAGCGACAGGTGGCGCTTCGCGTCCGCAACGAGCAGCTGCTCAAGGTTCGGTTGTTTTTTGCTTTTTGCGTCCATTCGTTCGCCGCTTGCAGACCTTCAAGACGATCGCTCTCGCCTCCGATGTGGACCTTGTCTTCGTGATCGACGCCACGGGCAGCATGCAGCCGCACATCGAGGGCGTGAAGGACGCGATTCACGACATCGTGAGCAACCTGAAGGCCGCCCAAGGCGGCAAGGCGTCCGCCTCGCTGGTCCGTCGCCTGCGCCTCGGACTTGGTCGCGTACCGGGACTTCGAGGACGAACCCGCAGTACGAAGTCCTCCGCTTTCACCGAGTCCGTCGACAAGTTCCACTCGTTCTGCTTGGCGTTGGACGCCTTCGGAGGCGGCGACTTCCCGGAGGACGTGCTCGGCGGTCCTGGGCAAGGCGCTCGAGCTGAACTGGAGTCCCGTCGACAACACGAAGGTCATCTTCCACATCGGCGATGCGGTGAGTCTTACCTTCCAACTGGCAAGGATTCTTGTGTGCTTTCAGCCCGCTCACGGCGAGGAGTTCTACGGCTACCGGTGCGAGGACGAGTACCCGGATGGCGACCCGAACGGCCTCACTGCCGGAGTGGTTCTTCGAAGAGTTGGCGGTGCGTGGGATCGACTACTACTTCGGGAAGATCAACGACGAAACGGACACGATGATCGAAGTGTTCGGCGACGCCCAGGGCGAGCCCATCCACCAGTTCGACGTGGAGGACGTGCAGCAGATCCTGACGTCCGTGATCTCGGCCGTGAGCACGTCCTTGTGCCACTCGATGCGCAAAACGGGCCCGTCCGCCCGCCCGGAACGCGGCCCTACCACCTCGACGCGACGATCCCGCGCTCGTGGGCGCGACACCCCGTCCAAAACGGCACGTTCATCGCCTACGATTTCCCGCAGTCCATCCGCGACGTGATGGACGACGTGCCGCTCGACCGCTGCCGCTCGGAGGTCGCCCGCGTGAAGGTGGCGACCGAGCCGTTCGCCAAAGGCGCCGAACGGATCGCCTTCTACGGCCGCGACGTGCGCACCTCGCAGGACATCGTGCTGAAGGAGTACATCCACCTGTAGGGTCCGGCGGAGTCGGCTCGTCGTCCACGAGTTCGCCAACCAACTGCAGACGACCGCCTCGTACTTCGCCGCCATCTTCATGGCCGACTGCGAGCACAAGATGAACCCGCGGATGATCCCCGCCAACTTGGAGTTCCTGGCGATGAAGACGCTCGCCCTGGGCACGCCGCCCGACCTCCGCTACATGAGCTGCGAACAGCGGCTGAATCCCAAGGCGCGCTACATCCGCTTCACGAACAACAGCAAGTACGTGATGCCCGGAGATTTCGCTCCTGTTCGAGGGCATTTCGGCCGACCTGCTCGGCTTCGTCGTCGCCTTCTCGCACTACACGTACACGGTAAGCTTCCGTACTCTTCCATCCTCTCACCTTCTCTCGGATTGCAGGCGACGAACGGAAAGCTCATGGTCGTCGACCTGCAGGGCGCCGTCAAGCCGGGAGTCCGCGGCAGCCGCCCGACCGTTCAACTCACGGACCCCGCCATCCACTGCGAAGATCGCACGCGCTTTGGCTCGACCAACTTGTCCACGAAAGGGCATGGGAATGTTCTTCGAGACTCACGCGTGCAACAAGTTCTTGCGCGGCCCTCAAGCTGCCGAAAGTGAACGCGGCGAAGCTGCTCAAGGCTTGAACTTCCAGTTGACTTCTGCCGTGTTGATGTTCATGGTTTTTCTTTTGTTTTCAAATAAATTTGTTAAAAAAGCGACCCTAGGATCTGACGTCCTCTACGAAGACATTGCACGGTGTGTTCAAAAGGAAATCAACGCGTTCAGTAAATTGGCGTCCTGCTAGTCCTAACGATTCGCGGTCTTTTTGAACGAGTGGAACGAGCGATGGTTGGTGTTTGCGACGTGCTGGCCGCGTTCGAGGGTCATCGCCGGCAAGTTCTCGACTTTGCCGATCATCCAAACGAGTGATTCGGAGCGGGCAACCAAAAGAAATTCCATTTGACTAGAGCACCTTTCAAAACGGCCCATAAATTTTTGCTCATGCTGTCACTCGACCATCCGCCAACCGCTGATTGACGAGGTGGACCAAAAAGGGCATCTTGGAAAAGCGGATTGCAGCAAGAACAATGGGCTCTCCTTCCGATAATTCCCTCCACCTTATCAATCCACTCAACAAACGACCACCAACGCCATCCGAAGGGTCGGATCGATAGCGGAAACTTCGCCGCACAACTCCTTTCTTGCATCGACCATCCTCCTCGCTGCTTCGCTCAATTCGGGCGAGTTGCGTCGGTTGTTCGAAACCATCGACCATTTGATTTGTTCGTATTTCCTTCTGTTGAACATATTACGTGCTTTTCGCCGATCTTCCCGCTTTGTCTACTCGTCGATTGTTTGTAGAAATCCCGAGGTTGGATCGGATGTTCGTTCCGAACGCCAACCGCCGCCCGCCCGAATCCGGCGGCCAAATGGACGGCGCGGGCGGACGCCGTTGGAAGCCGCAAAGGAAGCGGACGGCCAACCTGAACGGTTCGGTCGACTCGGACGTGAGTTCTCCTCCGAACATCCTTCGTTTACGCGTTTGTTCGCTTGCAGAAGAGTTTGACCCCAACAGAGGCCGAGAACTCGGCGGACATTCCGCTGCCGATCTTCGACGTCTTCCGGGCCGCAGTGGTCGACAAACACGGCCGTCCCACCACCCACTGCTACGAAATGCGGCGAATCGAAGAGCCGATCGACGCCCAGCGGTAATTCCCCCTTTCCATTGATGGGGCCCGTTCATCCCAACCAATTGCAGGCCGATCACGGAAAGCGAACTGAAGAAGCGGGGCTTTGTGGACGCGAAACGGACGCGAATTCAGCGGGGCCGAAGTCCTCCGCGCGTTGGAGGCGAGCGTGCGGGCGGTGAAGGAGGAAAAGACCGCCGAGACGCCCACTCCGCCGGCCAACACGTGAGTTCTCCTTTTTGTTCTGCTTTGATTTTGTTGTTCGCCGTGTTTGCAGGACTCCAACACCTCCCGCCGCTCCCTCGGCTCCCCGCAAGACCCGGTGGGATCAGCCGGCACCGGAACCGCCGAAGCAGCCCGAGCGCCCGGTAGGCGAACATTCGCTTCCGTTGATTTCCGCCGTCTTCAGGCTCAAAACAACCACGAGCGGCGACAATCGACGCGCGACGACGACCACGACCATCGGCGTCGTCGCAGCAGCCGTTCACGTTCGCCCGTACGTGGACGGCGAAGATTGTCGACACATTCGCCGGAGGAGGCGCGCCACCGGGCACCTCGCCATCGCACGCCGCCGCCCGCCACTTCGCGGCCCAATCGAAGCGCGCGGGCCGGCGTGGAGTCGACGGGAGAAGGACAGCGGGCGCTCCAACGGCCGCGAGCGGCAGTTCTTCCGCGACGGTCCGCCCGCCTACTTCGGCGGTCGCAATCGGCACACGTTCTTCCGGCCGCCGCCCTCCACGTCGGCCATCCGCCCGCTGAACGGAGAGGTCGTCCAGCCGTCGCCCGTCTACGCCCCGCCGTTCCACGATTGAAGAGCCGAAAGAGAAGGAAGAGCAGCCCGAAGCCGAGGCGGCGGATTCCCGCGAGCAAGCTGAAGGCCGGCGAGGACGTGCCCACGCCCTTCGGCAAGATGCACTGGCCGCCGCCCGAGAACGCGGAGGGCAAGACGGAGGACGAGAAGCCGGAGGAGATCGTGATCATCTCGCCCGAGAAGACCGAACGCCTCCCGGCCGGCCACGCGCACCACCAGCCGGTCGTCTTCGACCCGACGCGCCCGCCGCCCTCCCTCCCGTTGGCCCAGCCGATGTTCATCCCCGACCCCAACCACCTGCTGCCGGTCTCCACGAGTGCGAAGCCCGCTCCGAAACCCCGCGTGGCGAACAACCCGCCCCGTCAGCCGACCGCCCCGCCGCCGGTCGCCATCCCGCCGCTCCAACGGCCGCAGACGTCGAAGGCGAGCGGACCGCCGGCCGCCAAGAAGCCGAAGCCCGCCGCCCAGCCGCCTTCCACACGACCGCAAGCGAAGCAGCCGCTCGCTTCGATCCCACCCCCGATTCCAGCTTCTCCGGCCGCTCCGATCGCCGTTTCGCCGGCCAGCTCGGACGAGTCAGTGCCCGCCGAGGAGTCGACCACGATGGCCGAGCACAAGGCGATCCTCCAGGCCCTGGCGGACATGAACAGCCGGCAGACGCCTGAAGGACGACAGGAAGTGATCGACGGCCTTCGCCGAAGCGGGCTCTTCTTTAAGTTCCTCAGGTACCGCGCCCGCAAGTGATCCTCCCTCGTTCATCTTCTAGTCGCTCCCATTAGTGAACTTCGCCGCCGAATGTTGTGATCCTTACGGGCATTCGTTTGTTCAAGTCGATTGATTCCCCCCGTTCCTCTGTTCCACTTGTTTCGTTTATTTGTTGTTATTGGAAGGAAGCGAACGACGGACGTTTCAAATAAACCTCGTTGTAATCTGCACGTCGCCCCTCACTCATCATCTCGCGCGGCGTAAACAACGTGCTGCTCCATGCGCGGAGATCGTTGTCGGTCGGCGGAGAGATCAGAAACCAAACGGCCGATGCCGAAAACAACCCGAAGGTCGGCGGCGAAACGGAACGAGCGGTCGGCGGAGGAGCGGCGAGAAGGAGGTCGACGCAAAGAAACCAGTTCGCTCGTGTGTTTGGATTGTTTTTGTTGTTGCTGGAGTTGGAGCGGGAGATGGGCGGCCGTCGATAACTGATGACCTTTCGGGGGCTCCCGCCTCTTCCTCCTCGTTCTGCCGGTGCATAAAAGCCGCCCGATCGGTTGAGCGGAGACCATCGGAAGTTCCGCTTTCGTCTCCTGCCACCATGAACCAACTCCTGACTGCCGCCGTCCTCGCCCTCCTCGTCGTTGGATCCTCCGCTCTGATCGGAAAGGACAATCGGTCGGAGTGAAGGGCAAACTCACCTGCAACGGCAAGCCGGCCAGCGGCGTCCTCGTGAAATTGTGGGATGACGACTCGGTGAGTTCTTTCTCGTTCGGAACCTCCGTAATCGGCCGGATTGCAGGGCATCGACACGGACGACCTACTCGGCAAGACCAAGACCGACTCGGACGGCCACTTCGAGACGCACGGCTACACCGACGAGATCCTGAACATCGACCCCAAGTTCAACATTTTTCCACGACTGCCACGATGAGCCGAAGCCGTGCCAGCGCAAGGTAAGTCCATTCGACTTCTCTCTGGTCATTCATCTGCCTCTTGCATTAGATCACGACCACCATCCCCGGACTCCTATATTAGCAACGGGAAGGTAACATTAATGAGCCCCTGACTTCGTTTACCATTGCTTTTTTAAGACCCCCGAGAAGTACTACGACGCCGGCACGATCGAGCTCAGCGGCGCGCCGAAAGGAGAAGCACGTGATTGCATCCACTAGACGCCCATTTTGTTGCCTCCCCAAAGATTCTCCTGCATCAGACATTCGAGCAATAAACTTGCGAATTTCTCATCTGTCGACTGGTTGGTGGGAAAGCGAACGAACAGAAGGAAGGAAGGGCGTTTGTTCTCGATCTCAAGCCGCGCAGTGATTGATCGCTGCGTAACTGTTGATTTCGCTTCCCACTCGGCGCAATCACTCACCGCTTGCTGCTGTTGCTGCAAAACAACGCGGCGACGGCGACCTCGTTGCGCCAAACGAACGCCCAACGCCAACCTTTCCGCTCGGGACGCGGCCGCCTACCGCCGGCGTCCTCCTCGCCGAGCGCCCGCTTTCGTCATTCGTGGGCCGCAGCAACGTGGCGGGCCGGTCGGTTTGGGCGGCGGCGCTCGCGATTTCTTTCGCGTGTTTTGATCGTGAATCCTGCCGATCATGTCCCCTCGATCCTCTCTGATTAATCCTCCGTGTTTCAGCACCCAAATCCCTACTTCGTCGTCGTCAACCGGAATGTCTCGCGACCGGAACTCCTCGGTGTACGTGGGCAACCTGCCGGCCGACTTCCGCAGCCGCGACCTCGAGCAGCTCTTCGAGAAGTACGGCCGCATCCGCTTCGTCGACATCAAGTCCCGTCCGGCCCGCGGCCCGCCGTTCGCGTTCGTCGAGTACGAAGGACCCCCGGTAAGTCGCTTCTTTTGATTTTATCCTTGGAATTTCCCCATCCATGTTTCGTACGATTCCACCGAAAAGACGCCGCTTGCGGCCTCTCGTGCTTGATCGTTTGTTTCCAGTAGCGACGAGGAGGAAGGCGGTGGAGGCGGCGGAGCGGATCGCGTCCTCTTCGGATAGCGAACGGATCGCCTCGACTGCTCGGGGGAATCCAGGACTCAAAACTGCGGGGAAAATCGGCGAAAATTCACTCGAAATCGTCGCTCCGGATCGACGCGGCTGTCGGACGGACACGCGGGGCTTTCGGCTCAAAATTCACACGATTCTCCGCACTGGCGGCGGCTCGGGACCGCGGACTCGACGGCACGCGGCGGCCACGGACCGATCGCGGGGGTGTTCGCGGCGACCGGCAGCGAGTGGCACGCGGACCAAAGTGGGGGCAATCGGTCGTGCGAGGGAGGGAGAGGAGAAACGAGGAGCAGGAGGACAGGGAAACGCGCGGAGCGGAGACGTAAACCATCGGCCTTCTCCTCCACTTCCACCCACTCATTCCCCGTCGTTTCAGGGACGCCGAGGACGCCGTTCGCGGACGCGACGGCTACGACGTGGACGGGAGCCGCCTTCGCGTGGAGCTCACTCGCGGTTCCGGCCCGCGCGGCCCCGGCGGCCGGCCGACGTTCGGAGGAGGCGAGCGCTCGTTCCGACGCGACTTCGGCGGCCGGGGCAGCGGACGGCGCGGATACAAGGCGAGTGAATTCGATTGCCGAACGCATGGACCATTTTATTCACTCGTTACAGGTGTTCATTTCGGGTCTGCCGACCTCCGGCTCGTGGCAGGACCTCAAGGATCACTTCCGCGAGTTCGGCGACGTCCTGTTCGCGGATGTTACCCGAAACGGAGACGGCGTCGTGGAGTTCGCGAAGGAGGATGACGCCAAGTACGCGATCAAGAAGGTGAGTCCTGCGAAATGGAAACCTTTGCTCTAACCGTGCTCGCCGTTTTTCAGATGCGACGATACGAAGTTCAAATCCCACGAAGTGAGTTCCTCCTTCCTTTTCATTCACTCGTCATGTTCCGTCGATTTCAGGGCGAGTCCTCGTACATCCGCCTGCGCATGGACAGCGGCTCCCGTTCGCGTTCGCGCAGCCGCTCGCCTCGCCGCTCCTCCGGCCGCCGTTCGCCGTCGCCGCGCGGAGAGCGCCGCCGTTCGCCGGGCTCCCGTTCGCGCTTCGCGCTCCCGCTCGCGCAGTCCGCCGCCGCGCGCGCGTTCGGCCTCGCGCAGTCGCTCCCGCTCCCCGTAAGCGGAGGGATGATCGGCTCGTGTCCAGTGGCCTTTGGATTGAATTCGTCCGCCCTCCTCGTCTTCCCTCTTCTTTTTTAATTGTTTACCGCCCGCCCCAGCAGTTGTGGAATGAATGTGTGCCCGCTAATGCCTTTAACCGACCACTACCCTCCCCCCCCCCCTCTCTCTATTTGTGGAATGTTGCTGCGATGTTGACAGTTAACTTTTTTTCTCCTCAGGCAATAAACATTGTTGTTTCTCACTGTTGAAGGGTTGGGATTGGAGGATTGATGACTAGTTGGGTGGGTTTCTTTTGTGAGAAGCGAAAGACAGTCGACTGCAGTCGAAAGGAAGGCGGAAGCGGCGTGAGTGTAAAATATTCCCACTTTCACGCCCAACAAAACGGTTTCGTTCTTCGTCCGCTTTTTACACAAGGGCAGAAACGGAAGGTGAACTTTCTCTTCGTTTGTGCCCCGAACTCCCTAGAAGATGCGCTTCTCTTGGCAACTGTCGGCACTGCTTTCCGTTTCCATTGTCTTTGGTTCCGAATTCGTCCACATTCCACCGGGTTTGTTCCGGCCATTCAACTTCCGAAATGCCTTCCAATGTGTCCAGGCTCGTCGTTGACGCGTGTGGACAACAAAACGAGCGAGCTGATCGGGGCGATTTGCGGACGGCCGACCGCCGACGTACGTATCATCGGTGATCACCCAATCCCACCCCATCTTTAGGTCCTGAACGCTCCGCATGGTCGGCTCTCTACCCGTGGGCCGTCACGATCACTCTCTTTGTTCGTTCCACTACACTCCAATTCCCCTTTCGGTTTTTTAGGTAATGAACAACCTGGGCGGCGTGATCATCAGCCCGCTGCACATCCTCACGGCTGCCCATCCGTTCATCCAATTCGACCGAACACAAGTCGGGGCTTGCGTGTGAGCGAGAAGAACGAATGCTCGTGTGTAACAGAGGAGATTGAAGGGTGACCGGCTACAAAACGGCGGCACAAGTCGGCTTGAAACGAGTGGTGCTGGGCGACGACTGCGTTCAGTTCGCGCGAGTGGCCGGCGGCGGACGGACGGAATGCGAGGAGCGGCACGTGCAGATGAGAAACGTGAGTCCCCCTCTTCTTCTTTTTGCCCACTAACGTTCTGCAGATCCGCTCGGTGGCCGTCGATCGGGGCTTCGCGGACGGCCGCTGTGTGCGCGGACACGATTGGGCAATCGTCGAAGTGGACCGCCCGTTGGTGTTCGACGAGCGAATCGCTCCGATTTGTTTGCCCCGGCCGGCAGTTCGGATCGCAGACCGCCTGACGGCCGTCAGTTGGGGTCGACCGGCTGGTTCGTTTGTCCACCAGTGGTCTTTCACTTCTTTCCCTTTTGTTCAGTTTACATTTCTTCCGGTCCACTTGTGCGGGAAATTCCCCTTCGCTACGACCCCACGTGCACCGCTCCGTCTGACGACTTCATGCCGACCAAAGTGGAGGACTTTCTGTGCGCCACCGCTTGGAGTCCGCGCCGTCGATCTCAACGAATTTGTCACGTTCGTTCTTCCTCCATTGCTTTGATTATTGGTGTTCTGCAGGGCGACAGCGGAACGGGCCTCCAGCAAGCGGGCGACGACGGGCGGTCGGTGGTCGTCGGCGTCACTTCGTTCGGCTCGGAAGGCTGCCCGCTGTGGGAGCTGGCGCGCTTCACCCGAGTGTCCGCCTACCTCGACGACATTTGCGCTCTGACTGGTGTTTGCTACTCGATCGAAACATGAACAATGGAGTTTATTTATTGTTGAGATCAAGATAAGATGGAAGGCGCGGAATCAGAACTTGGCGCGCTTCTTGTGCGCATCGGACTCGTGGGCGGCGGTGGCGATCAGCTCGCCCGCGCGCGTCCAAACCGACGTGTTCACGAAGCAGCGGGCCTCCGAGTCGCCACCGCTCGTCGCGATCTCCACGAGGAACCAGTCGGCGGTCGGCGGGAGGGCCGAGTGGAAGCAGACGGTCTGCGAGGAGGCGGCGGACGCGTCGGAGGCGCAGAGGCCGAGCAGGAACACGAGCAGCGAGTGGGAAACGCGCTCCAGTTGGGCACACCGCACCCAACAGCGCCGCGTGCCCGCCTTCTGCAGCGAGAACCACGCCTGCGGCTCGATCGGGCGGATCTAAAGGAACGAGAGGAATTAGAGCGAGGAAGACGGCCGGGCGACTCACTTCGACTCCGCTTTGGGTCCACGAATCGACCGTGCGGCGCCAGCGGGCTTCGAGGCGGGCGGGCAGCCGGAGGTCGCGGGCCGCCAGCTGGGCGACGCGCGACTCGTGGACGGCGGCGAGCGCGTCGAGGCGGTCGGGCGGCGGCAGGGCGGCGATCCACGCGGCGGCGGGCTGAACGGCCGGTGGGGGAACAAAGGCGACGATCCCGCTGAAGACGACGCGGCCCTCCTGCCGGCCCTCCACCTGCCGGCTGCCGTCCAGCGGCGTCACGTAGAAGCTGACCGGTCGGCGGCCCAGCGTCCGGCCCACGTACACGCCGTGCATCGACGCGGGCACCACGCCGCCCTCCGCGCTCATCGCCGCCGCCTGCAGCGCCTGCGCGAACAGCGTCGATTGGGCGAGGGCGGCGAGCCACGAGAGATCGCTTCTGCAAACCCCAAGGATGAAGAGAAGAGTGGGCGGAGGACCCACCGGAAGATCTCCTCGTCCAGCTGCTCCACCGACAGCAGGCGGCCGAGCGGCGAGGCGGAGGGCGCGAGGACGTCGAATTCGGACATCTTCGTCGATCGAAAGCAAGAAATGAATGCGGGGAAGGCGGTAAGAGGTGGGAAACTCCAGAGAACAGCCGCCTTTTATTCCGCCCAGTTCTCCGCACTTCCTCTTCCTTCCGAGAAGCCGCCCGCCTAATTCGATTTGTTTCGCTCTTCTCCGTTGATCGAACGGACGATCTTTGATTCAGTAGACTACTTCCCAAGAAACAACCGACCGTCTTGATCGAATTAAACGATCAGCAGGGGAATTCCTGTAAGGAACAGGCCGACTGGTCGTCGGTGGGTTCATTTGGGGTGCAATTCGGAGAAGACTCTTCCGTCCTTGCCGTGGGAATAGAAGCCGTCGGCGTGTGATCAACGAGTTTATTCAGCATGCGACAATCAGAGCGACGATCAATGCAAGCAGAAGGCGGAACGGGCCATTTCGGGCCCTTTTGTTTGCGCGAACCACGCCAAACGCACCAATTTCTCCGGTTTGCTGCAAACAATCCGTGTTGCTTATTACGCATTTGTTGCACTCGCCAGACGGCGTAACGGTACTCCTTGAAGCCATTGCGTTCGGGCCACTGATGTTTGGTCCTTCCGTAAAGACTGAGGATCCCGTCCTCAAACAAGACGATCGGGGAGGGCCTGAAGTAGGCGGGACCGAGGAACAGTCGGTTGGTCGAGAGCGTGTTTCGCTCGATCTCGTAGTCGAAGAGCTCGAACTGCTCCGTGCGGTCGTCTCTTCGCAGAATCAGAGCGAAAAAGTGGCCGTCTTTAAAGCAGAAGGCGTCGTCGGCCACTTGTTCTCCTTGCAGCTGGAAGAAGAGGGACGGGTGTTCAAAAACCTTTGCGAGACGTTCACTGACCTCGGGAATTGCCACTTCTCGGGCCTTAAAGAGGATGGCAGGGCGCGGAAGCGGCTGGGTGGGCAACGCTTCGTTCAAATCCACGACCCGCAGTCCAACGAACTTCCGCCGGGCATTGCTTTCAGTTGAAACAAAGCAGAGCTTTCGGTTGTGGTAGTGCGAGTGGTCGTGGAGCAGCGGTCGGTCTCTGAAGATTTTGCCCAGCAGGCAAGCTTCCCGCCCCTCCGGTCCACAAGTGTACACCCGCACGGCGCGGTGGGGAACGGAAGGTTCGAACAGGAGGAACACGTTCGGTTGCTCGGTCGGCAGCACGTGGATGGGGCCGCGGTCTTCGGGGTCGGCCGTTTCGAACTCGTGGACCGCCGAGTGGACGCGAGCCGAGCGGCCGTCCACTTCGACGGTCGTCCACGAACGACGCCCGTTGAGGCGAGAAACGCAAACAAAGAAGGCGCCGTGTTTGTCCGCAAAAAACGTAAGTGGGCGGCTGATTTCTAGGGCCAAGTTCGGCGTGCTGAAACCTCCGATTAACCACCGAAAGGTCCCCGCACTCACAACTCGTTTCCGGTCCACAAATCCGTGATCGCAGTCAACACTCGCACGCGTGTGTGAAACAAAAAGCGGCCGTTGGGGCTCAAGAAACTCGCGTCCGAGTTGAGAACCGCGCGGTCGGAGAGGCCGCCGGAAACCGCGGGACGATAGGCGGCCAATCCTTCTCGCTGCTCGATTCCGGGCGGGAAGAGCGGTCGGTCCATTTCGCCTGTCGCTTGCACGGACAGAACGAATGCAACGGTTGTGGGGAGCGATCGAGGCCAACCCGTCCGAAAGAGGACGCTTACCGCGAGCAATGCGGCGATCACGCTGGCAACTCCCCCGCTTCGTTGCGTGAGCGGTGGTTAGTTGAAGGCGGTCCTCGCTCGAGATATCTCAAATCACGCTCCGCTTCTACCCACTGTCCACATAACGATGTTTATTGACACAACAGAATACACGAGGAACAAGGAGCGCGTCCAACCA